>LZPO01097306.1:80906-102615 GCA_001675575.1 Neotoma lepida | reverse complement strand
CCCTTGATGGTACCTTAGTGACTAAGTCTTGTATATCTTAAAGAGAAAACAGTTTTAACTGTTGAAGAGAGGAGTGAGAAGATTTTCTGGTTCCTACTTCATGCATTTGGGTGGTCAATATTAGTAAAGTAGAACGTTTGCTTAAACCACAAAGAAAAAAAGGGCACGTTTCAAAGGACATTGATGACCATGCCAATACTGACATATGTGCCTTTAAATTCCTTTAGTATTCTGACAGTAGCTTACCTATAAAGTTCATTTCCTTTTTCCTTGTTCAAAAGCAAATGATGAGAAGTTGAAATCTTNGTACTTTTCTTTGAAGCAATTATAATAACTCATTTACAGCCAGTTCATTGCTACAACTCGAGAATAACTTTTATTCCCCCATCAAGGTTAAGGTCATGGACAAGATATCTATCCGTCAATAACCATATCTTCAGCAAGCCTAGCTAGAGTTAATTTATTCAGCAAAACAAGCTGTTCTCCCCTTCGCTGCCCCTGTGACTTATTGCCCAATTATTTCACATTCTTGTAGCATAAAATAAGCTTGTGGGGCCTATTGAGATACTGCTGTGATTATTTATTTTTCAAATTTAATAAGAACAAGGGGAAGACCTTTCCTCCTAGGACAGGAAATGAAATTAGACCTGACAGTGATACATTGTCAATTTTCGTAACTGTGAAAATATTCCACAAAGCAGCCAATTGGTTCTCTGTGCACTCAGAGGACCATGGAGGCTGCTGGTGTTATCAGAAGACCCAGTTCTTCATAGACTTGAATGAATAGTCCATTTACTTGCAAAGTTTCATCTATTCTGAGATTGATAACCATATCTAATTATATTAACATAAAATTCCACTACCCATTTGTGGCGTAAAGAGACCTGTAATCTTCTTAAAGCAAGGAAGACAATGAAAAATCAGAAAACAGGCTTCACCAAGGAACATGGTATTAAAAATCATCATTGTGATACCTGGCTAAATAAGGTTATTTTTCCTCTACTGCCATTTCTCATTCAGCCACAGGTAACAGAAGCAGGTTCGCATCCACAACAGTGTAATACGAGGAAGATATACAATAAAGAAGATAATGATGATGACCTCTGCATATATACAGCAACTAACCCCAAATCTGTACATCATCTTCAGAGAAACTCTCAGGGACTTTCAAGGTCTTCCTTTGTTGTTTTCTAGCCACCGTGGTNGGTTTGTCAGCCTGGAGACATTCTTAAAGCCAGAACCTTAATATTAATTTTTTTATTATTAATATTAATTGAAGGCTCAGAAACACTATCCAAGGTTAATGAAAAATGCTTTTCAACCTTGTNTAAACACTGCAGTTCTGTAGCTAGGTAGAAGATAAAACATACTCTGTACTCTTCTTTGAGTGTTTAAAGGGAGTACCTTCTTCATATCAATAATATTCTCTCATGCAGATTCTTGGTTTGAATGATAGTTTTGTCTTGTTATAAAAGGGTTTGGTCACATTAGAGTTTAATAAGTGAAATGAAAGGCCAACTGTGATGAAGGCATCACAGGGTCTGACTTCACTCATGCCATGGTCACTCCCTTCCAGGAGTTACAGCAGAAGATCTGCTAGCTGTCTTCAAGCATCATAAAAAATGGTCTAGGAGAGTGGTAAACAGAAAACTCTCAGACATTGTCTAGTGGTGAGAAGCCTGTGAAACAGAAGTAAGCACATACTAGAATTGGGCTTTCACTCTGGAAATCTGTATCTCTCAAGGCTGGGTACCATTTACTGTGGATGCAATTGAGACTGAAGGTGGCCTTGGGAGAGCCAAGGAAAAACACACTTGTGCCAAATCGGATCCATGACATCACTTCCAGTTTATGACAATTGCAGACAGGCACATCTGTTAGACACTGTTAGCAGTGGAGTGAATGAAGTGGTATGTNGAGGATTGTGCTTCGTTTCAGAACCTAACCAACAGATAATCTCCAACTAGTACTTAAAATGCCTCTCTTTTCGGCACTGTCAAGGGTTCTGGAGATTTCATTTTCTTTTCTTCTCATCATCTCACTGTTGGCCACGTCCTAAACCACTTCACATAAAAGGCCAAGTTCTCTCGAAGGAATGAGCAGAATGTTAGTTCTCTTTGGAGACAGATTTACAGATTTTTGTTTAGCAGTTCAGATTTATTTACANGCTTTTGTGTTTCTGCTTCAAATGTCAAGACTCTGACTCTTTTCCAACCCTAGTGAAGGTGTTCTCACTGCCAAAACAACCACAAGCCTTAAAAAAAATCAATAAACACATTTTACCGATGCAACCATGAGCAAACAATTNTGCTTCCATCCCTTGTTAGTCATTGCATCTGTCAATCACTGAAATTCCCACGTGTTGTGAGTTGACACCAAGGAATAGAACATCCTGATTGTTAGGCCGTGTGATTCATCTTGTCCCTTGTGGTGTCTCTTTTGCTTATTTTTATTTCTAATCTTAATAAAGCACTCAAAATAGCCCTCATGTAGGAATAAATTTTATTGATAAGACAGTTCCCACCCACCCCCACCTCCCAGGGATGAGGTAGCCAATGAAAGTTCTTCTAGATGCTTTTAATTGAGCAACAACAATGTTTTCCAACTGTCCACCAAACAAATGCTCTTTGGTCCAGTGCCCTCCATTCTGCTTATCTAAAGATGGCTGGTAAGGACTGGAGAGATGGCTCAGCAGTTAACAGCACATACTGCCCTTGCAGAGGAACCTTGAGTTTGGTTCTTAGCACTCATATCAGGCAGCTCACAATGACCTGTCACTCCAGTTCCAGGAGGGTCTGATATCTCTGGCCCCAATCGACATCGGCACTCACATGGACAGACATGCTTGCCTGCAGGTGCGCGTGAGCATATACACAAAAACTTATTAAATCTTTTNAAAAGGCATGCTGTTGGGAGGGAAAGAATGTTTGAGTCACTCCTGTGAATTTGGGGCATTTTCTTACAAGATGGCTCCTTGGCCTTCTGAGAAGGTTTTCAATGAGCCAGTCTGGAATTTCTCAGTTGAGGATTTATTTGGTGCTTTGTGAGCAGAGAGGAACTCAGTGAAATACAAATTACTATGGAGGAGCTGAAGAAAATAGATAATAAACTGTATGCAGAATATATCTCTGGAAAGAAACTATTCTCCTCTGGTCCCCAGTATCTCTCCAGATAGAGTTCTATGTGGCAAGTTAGAAATGGGCTGATCTAGAATGCTCTCAGATAGACATTCCTAAAGCAACAAATACCCATTATTACTCAAGATTTGGTTAGAAATGATTGAAACCTAACTTAGTCTAGCTTAAACCTAAATAATACAAGATTGGAGTCTGTTATTTGAGCATTTACCTTAGGGGTGTAAACCCATTTCATTCTCGTGTTCACAGACAGGCTGCAGCAACTCTGAGCCCATGTCACTCTTACAACTTGTGACCTAGGAAATGAGGTGCCATCTCCTACAATAGCTGTACAGGAGTCATGTGAAGGTTCTGAACACACATACATCCCTAAATCTGTGCCTGTGGCCAGCAAGATGAGCAACTGGAACTGAGTCAGGCCCATTCCTGACTGGTGGTTGGGGTTGAGAAAGAGGCATTATGGGGTCCCCTGAATCACTTAGACTGCAAAGTATTATTGACAATTGAGGAAGAAGAGCTTCACTAAAGAAGTGCCGGATACACAGAAAACAGCTACTATTTCATAGCACCAACATTGCTTTAAAGGTTTAAAATACCAAAAACCATTCGGTGGGTTCACTGTCACACTGAGAGAAAAGACCACTGTCTGAGAACCACAGCTGTGTCACAGAGTTTAATGACAAAAGTTCTGACATCATTTTATGCCACTGTGACCTCACATCCTAAAGATAAAGACATTTTCTATGATTAAAAGGCAGTGCAGTCATAGCAAGGCCTTGAGTTCTATCCCCAGCACAGACAGAATTAAAGAACAGACAGAGGGGAAGAACCAGGAAGGAAAGGGAAATAAAAATTTCAACGTGAAGTTTAGGCAGAGTAGGGAAAGGCCGTAGGGGTGGATAAATCTCCAAACATGGCTGGATTAATCTCCAAACAGGCTCATGAACCACCTTCACAGCTGCTTAAGGGATCTGAATGAAGCAGGCACCTCTATCAAAACACCAAGGAAGAAAGAAATCTGAAACCCAAAGAGAAGCTGGGTGCCAGGTCAGGACGACATAACACTTTCAGAGCTCTAAGAGCCTAAAAGGGGAATCTCAGACTGAGTTCTGGGAAAAACATAGAATTACTACTGGGAATAAAAACTGAGTGTTGGACAGTGCNTTAGGCTTCNGTTATCTCATTCCTAAACTGAAATCTTGGGGCAAGTGGGAAGTTGAGGTTCTGCCCAAGCACTTCTTCTGGGCACAGCAGCCCCTGGCTATGGGAAATCTCTGGTGACAACAACAGTGATTGAAGCAAATGAAATGCCTCTGTGACATTCATAATTAAACTTTCATATCTTTTAGGCTGAAAACAATGCTCAGAGCACAGGCATTCCTGGAAATTCATTAAATGAACCCTTTTTTCTGGGGTCAGTGTTTACTACAGTCTTGATTGTTTNAGAAAGAAAACTTTATGAAAGGAAATCAGGAGCATTTCTCCAACTCCATGAGGACTGCAATAACAGGAAACAAAACTCCTATTTCTGTAGTTGCTCAGATAAGAACTCAATGGTAGACCTCCTGAGGCCTGTGGTGAATATTGTTAAAGACGTAAATTACTGTCTATTGCATGGTCTTGGCTGGGCAACTCAGATTGTGGCTTCTATTTCTGGTGGTAAGGACTCTCATATATCTGTCACCTACTCCAGAAAATGGTTAAAATGGACAAGTTGGCAAAGAAGAAATTCTTGCTAATAATGTGGCCNTGCTGTGGAGCTGCTCCAGACACTGAACTTGAGACAGAGAGCAAAGGGAAGCTTACTCAACAGAGGCAGCTGAAACTGAAGACTGTAGATGCACTGCTCCCATGAGTAGAAGAAACAAGGGCAAAGATGCTAGAGTGTCTGGGAAATGAGGGAAGAGTGACCTGTCTGTTTCACTGTGGGTGCTTCCTGCTCTCTGGAAGCACATGGTATGAGCAGAGGCCTTGGTAAATGATGATGGGGCACTCTGATCTTGAAGAAATGACTCCACAGAATGCTCACAATAAGGTCAGGTGTTTGGGGGTTGAAGCAAAGTCAGCTCAAGGGTTGCCAGTGGCTGTTTACAGTTGAGATTCTGCTGCAGTCCTCTGTCAACCAGGCTTTTTACAGAAACTAGAATCCAGTGATCTTAGATGGAATTTTTCTTTGAATAGGCAAGGAAGTGGATGGCCTAGTTTAACCCATGGCCCATTTGCTCATTTTACATCTTCAAATACACACATTTAGCCAAGTGTTGTATCACAACGCACTGCCCTCAGGTTCTCACCTCCATTGCAATGGCAAGCCTGATCAGGAAAATGCGTGTGCTTCATTTCGTAGTACATATCCTCTTCCGTGCCTTTGAAACAGCCAGGAAGGTCAGGAGAAAAACTCAAGTCAGTCAAGTCCAAGTATCTCAAGTGCATCTTCCAAGTGTAGGTGGCATGGAGATACAGACATCGAGGGCTTATTTAGGTTGTAGTATGATGGTTGCTTCATGGTCATGATCTTCAGCTCTTTAATCATGTCGACTCATCATCAGCTTTCTTGTTTGCTGAGGTATCATGATGTCATCTCGTGTTGACAAGGCACAGAGAAAAGAATTTTGGCATGTGGTTAAGTCAACATTATGAAATGTTTCTAAGACCATTCAAGGAGCAGAGGGCAGGATCAGTACCTTTGTCTAACNAAAAGGCATGCTGTTGGGAGGGAAAGAATGTTTGAGTCACTCCTGTGAATTTGGGGCATTTTCTTACAAGATGGCTCCTTGGCCTTCTGAGAAGGTTTTCAATGAGCCAGTCTGGAATTTCTCAGTTGAGGATTTATTTGGTGCTTTGTGAGCAGAGAGGAACTCAGTGAAATACAAATTACTATGGAGGAGCTGAAGAAAATAGATAATAAACTGTATGCAGAATATATCTCTGGAAAGAAACTATTCTCCTCTGGTCCCCAGTATCTCTCCAGATAGAGTTCTATGTGGCAAGTTAGAAATGGGCTGATCTAGAATGCTCTCAGATAGACATTCCTAAAGCAACAAATACCCATTATTACTCAAGATTTGGTTAGAAATGATTGAAACCTAACTTAGTCTAGCTTAAACCTAAATAATACAAGATTGGAGTCTGTTATTTGAGCATTTACCTTAGGGGTGTAAACCCATTTCATTCTCGTGTTCACAGACAGGCTGCAGCAACTCTGAGCCCATGTCACTCTTACAACTTGTGACCTAGGAAATGAGGTGCCATCTCCTACAATAGCTGTACAGGAGTCATGTGAAGGTTCTGAACACACATACATCCCTAAATCTGTGCCTGTGGCCAGCAAGATGAGCAACTGGAACTGAGTCAGGCCCATTCCTGACTGGTGGTTGGGGTTGAGAAAGAGGCATTATGGGGTCCCCTGAATCACTTAGACTGCAAAGTATTATTGACAATTGAGGAAGAAGAGCTTCACTAAAGAAGTGCCGGATACACAGAAAACAGCTACTATTTCATAGCACCAACATTGCTTTAAAGGTTTAAAATACCAAAAACCATTCGGTGGGTTCACTGTCACACTGAGAGAAAAGACCACTGTCTGAGAACCACAGCTGTGTCACAGAGTTTAATGACAAAAGTTCTGACATCATTTTATGCCACTGTGACCTCACATCCTAAAGATAAAGACATTTTCTATGATTAAAAGGCAGTGCAGTCATAGCAAGGCCTTGAGTTCTATCCCCAGCACAGACAGAATTAAAGAACAGACAGAGGGGAAGAACCAGGAAGGAAAGGGAAATAAAAATTTCAACGTGAAGTTTAGGCAGAGTAGGGAAAGGCCGTAGGGGTGGATAAATCTCCAAACATGGCTGGATTAATCTCCAAACAGGCTCATGAACCACCTTCACAGCTGCTTAAGGGATCTGAATGAAGCAGGCACCTCTATCAAAACACCAAGGAAGAAAGAAATCTGAAACCCAAAGAGAAGCTGGGTGCCAGGTCAGGACGACATAACACTTTCAGAGCTCTAAGAGCCTAAAAGGGGAATCTCAGACTGAGTTCTGGGAAAAACATAGAATTACTACTGGGAATAAAAACTGAGTGTTGGACAGTGCNTTAGGCTTCNGTTATCTCATTCCTAAACTGAAATCTTGGGGCAAGTGGGAAGTTGAGGTTCTGCCCAAGCACTTCTTCTGGGCACAGCAGCCCCTGGCTATGGGAAATCTCTGGTGACAACAACAGTGATTGAAGCAAATGAAATGCCTCTGTGACATTCATAATTAAACTTTCATATCTTTTAGGCTGAAAACAATGCTCAGAGCACAGGCATTCCTGGAAATTCATTAAATGAACCCTTTTTTCTGGGGTCAGTGTTTACTACAGTCTTGATTGTTTNAGAAAGAAAACTTTATGAAAGGAAATCAGGAGCATTTCTCCAACTCCATGAGGACTGCAATAACAGGAAACAAAACTCCTATTTCTGTAGTTGCTCAGATAAGAACTCAATGGTAGACCTCCTGAGGCCTGTGGTGAATATTGTTAAAGACGTAAATTACTGTCTATTGCATGGTCTTGGCTGGGCAACTCAGATTGTGGCTTCTATTTCTGGTGGTAAGGACTCTCATATATCTGTCACCTACTCCAGAAAATGGTTAAAATGGACAAGTTGGCAAAGAAGAAATTCTTGCTAATAATGTGGCCNTGCTGTGGAGCTGCTCCAGACACTGAACTTGAGACAGAGAGCAAAGGGAAGCTTACTCAACAGAGGCAGCTGAAACTGAAGACTGTAGATGCACTGCTCCCATGAGTAGAAGAAACAAGGGCAAAGATGCTAGAGTGTCTGGGAAATGAGGGAAGAGTGACCTGTCTGTTTCACTGTGGGTGCTTCCTGCTCTCTGGAAGCACATGGTATGAGCAGAGGCCTTGGTAAATGATGATGGGGCACTCTGATCTTGAAGAAATGACTCCACAGAATGCTCACAATAAGGTCAGGTGTTTGGGGGTTGAAGCAAAGTCAGCTCAAGGGTTGCCAGTGGCTGTTTACAGTTGAGATTCTGCTGCAGTCCTCTGTCAACCAGGCTTTTTACAGAAACTAGAATCCAGTGATCTTAGATGGAATTTTTCTTTGAATAGGCAAGGAAGTGGATGGCCTAGTTTAACCCATGGCCCATTTGCTCATTTTACATCTTCAAATACACACATTTAGCCAAGTGTTGTATCACAACGCACTGCCCTCAGGTTCTCACCTCCATTGCAATGGCAAGCCTGATCAGGAAAATGCGTGTGCTTCATTTCGTAGTACATATCCTCTTCCGTGCCTTTGAAACAGCCAGGAAGGTCAGGAGAAAAACTCAAGTCAGTCAAGTCCAAGTATCTCAAGTGCATCTTCCAAGTGTAGGTGGCATGGAGATACAGACATCGAGGGCTTATTTAGGTTGTAGTATGATGGTTGCTTCATGGTCATGATCTTCAGCTCTTTAATCATGTCGACTCATCATCAGCTTTCTTGTTTGCTGAGGTATCATGATGTCATCTCGTGTTGACAAGGCACAGAGAAAAGAATTTTGGCATGTGGTTAAGTCAACATTATGAAATGTTTCTAAGACCATTCAAGGAGCAGAGGGCAGGATCAGTACCTTTGTCTAACNTCANTGATACAGCCATCATCTGTGTCAGGATGTGTAATACCATGCCATAATCCAAGCCCTACACCCAGAGGCAATCACTGCTGACATNCTGCTGTTCATTTGCCTTTTTGACTGCCGATGCCCACATTTATCATAAATTTACATCCATTTTTTATTTCATTTAAAACATAAACATGTCTTCTGCTATTAGAATTCTATGCAAAGGCCATTTTCTGTGAAGAGCATTCCTTTCCCANTGTGTAGGTAAACTGGAACACATTACGTTTGTTTGCTGTTGTTATGGTTTGTATCAGAAATGTTCCCCCNTAGGTTCATGTTTTGAATGCTGTCACTCATTGAGTAGTGCTATTTGTGTGTGTGGTAGGGACAGGCTGGTGAACTTTTAGGANCTGAGGCTTAGCTACAGAAAGTCAATCCCTAGGGTTAGAGCTTTAAAGACTATACCTGGGTCTTATGTCCCACTCCCTCACTCTCTTCTCCTCGTCCAGTGTGACATGAACAGCTGTCTAAGACATGCTCCCACTGCCATCATATTCTTCCCAAACACATGGTGCNAAGCAACTATGAACCAAANGAGTCTCTGACTCCATGAGCCAAAATAAGTNTTTCCTCTCTTANATTCTTTATGTCAGGTATTCTTGCCACAAAAGTAACTAAAGAAGTAGTGGTTTTATTATAAGTCATTTTGTACAAAACATCCATACAATTCTATTTCCTTTTAATTTTTTATTTCTTCAGANNTGGCAATGAAATGGCATAGTCAGTAGTATAATTTATCTGGAATTCATGACATTCATTGTCACATTGNTAACTNGAAAGATTATTTGAGTTTAACCCCAATAGAAATTTATGAACATATGAGAGGAGTACTTAGTATCCTTCGTTTGACTGTGGTCCCAGAAGAGTTTATGCTTATGGTAAGTATATAATGTGTTAAAGACAAATAATTAAAATATTTTCATTTAAGATACAATAAAGGTGGAGTCACCTTTAAATTATAAATAAATACTGTGAATTTAAAAATATGCTAAAAAAATTTATGGCTAGCAAAACATTGCAGCTAGTTGTATAAACTCTATTTCTTCAATATTAAAAAATAATCGCTTATATTCTCAGCCAGCTAACAGCTGCCAAGCACTCTATTAAATCACTCTTATTAATCACCCTGAACTTTAGCAAACTCTTCTGAAATAACTCAAGGCCTGTCAGAAGCCTTCAAAGGCAGGCACATTAAAAAACACACCACAAAATTGTCCTGCGCTATAAATTTACTTTCTTTATTAGTTCTAAAATTTATATTCCCAAGACAGATCTCTCTTCCAGGTAAAGACAAATCCCATGGTATGATTGTTTTACTTGCTTGTAGCCCAGGAAGATAGTCCCAGGAGGGAGGCTGAAGAGTGTCTGTATGCTATATGCTTGCTTGTCTTTGTTTCTTGATGGCATAAGAGCTAAGATAGGGAATCTATTGCAGTTCCCTACCATAGTATGCAATCGCTACTTCAGGATCCTTATAGAAACCATTCCTTAGGCTGTAGCATTCTGCCCCACAGAAAATTAGGATATTCCCTGACTTAGTTTGGGTTTCTATTGCTGTGAAGAGACACCATGACCGTAGCAACTCTTATAAAGGAAAATATTTAATTGGGGTGGCCTACAGTTCAGAGGTTTAGTCCATGATCATCATAAGGGGACATGGTGGTATACAGGCAGATACAATGCTGGAGAAGGAGTTGAGAGTTGTACATCTTGATCCGCAGGCAGCAGAAGGAGAGAGTATGTACTGGGCATGGCTTGAGCACATCTGAGACCTCAAAGCCTGCCCCCATAGTGACACACTTCCTCCAACAAGGCCACATCTCCTAATAGTGTCACTTTCTATGGGCCAAGCATTCAAACACATGAGTATATGGGGGCCATACCTATTCAAACCACCACATTCCCCTTCTCTTGCTCATCCTCATTTGTACAGGAAGAGCATCAGCTCAGCTCAGCTCCCCGAATATTCAGAATTGTGACCAACCACTCACCTCTTCCCTCAACCATCTTTCTCTGTTTTTTTCTCCCTAACTCATTTCTCTAGCTAGTTTCTATCAAGTATATTATTACCAAGGTGTTTGTCTGTTTCACTTGGTTATTTGGCTTTGTCTTCTTTTTTTAAAGATGCATTATTATTATTTTCTAAATTATGTGTATGTATGTATCATCTGTGTGCCTACAGAGACCAGAGGAATTGAATCAGCCTGGAGCTTGACTTAGGGTAGTTATGAGCCACCCATTGTAGGTACTAGGAGCCAAACTTGGGTCTTCTGCAAAAGTAGTATGTTCTCTTAATCACTGAGCCACCTCTCCAGTCTGACTTTTTTTTTTTAAAATACAAAAATATAAACTCAGGGATGGGGAGATGGCTCACCAGTTAAGAGCACATACTACTCTTCCAGAGGACAGAGTTTAGTCCCCAGCACCCTGACAGGTAGCTCACAATCACTGTAGCTCCAGCTTCAGGGAAGGAGCATCCTCTTCTGGCCTCTATAGTCTTTATTCCTCGATGAGGAAGGCTTTCTTTTTTCTGATACCTGTGTCACAAACAGACAGAGAGAAGTAANGCTATTACCCAAAACATACAGGCACAAGGTTAATGAAGATCATTAAAGATGGAACCCAGTGAAGTACAGTAATTAGAAACACATCAATAAATGAAATCTGCNGCGATTTTACTTTAGTCACTGAGAAGACCTGGAAATGACGGAATATTGAGTGAGAAAAGGAAAAAGATGAATTTCTAAAGCATGATGGGGTGACTGCTAGTAACCCAGGGGTAAAATTTATAAACAGAAATCACCGTGAAGCAGGTGATGTGTTGACAAATACGTATAGCTTCTTTTTTGGAGATGCTCTCTTTGGTTTCTGAATCAGCCCCAGACTTAAATCACTCATTTGGTCTATTTTTGAACTTGGGGCTATGGAGTTCAGAGATAAGAACAGAGAAATTTTGATAGATTTGAAATTTTTGTTTTACTGGCAATGAGAAAAAAATACATCTCAAGTAAGAAAATAGTATTTCAAGTTAATGNGATCTTTATAGCTAATATTCAGCAAGGATCCCCTTAGAAGGGAGGACAAAAGGGGACATAATGCAGAGAATATGACATGACAGAGAAATGTCTCAGTTGTANAATCTCTCTGGTGCCAAGACAGATCAGCTCAAGTTAGATAAGTTGGGGACAACTTTGCTTTTCCTACTAAACAAAACAAATACGAACAAAAGATGTGTCTTAAAAGTTGGCCTATAGGTCCATCTAGCTCATCTTACATTACTGTAATCTGTCATATTATGCCCCAGGAGGTCCCTTAATCACAGTACCAAAAGAGGAGCTCATAGAAATATTAAAAATGCCCTTTTCTTTGTTTTATACCTGATGAGAAAGCTCACATCTCTTTGATCTGTACTGATAGAGACTTTACTAATATAGATTTACTCTCTATATACTTTACATACATTCTTGTTTACTTGATCATTTGTTTTTGGTTGTGAAGACAGCAGATATGTCAGATCAAACAGGACTTCTGGACATTCTTTTATGTGGTGACACAGTGCCAAAAGTTCCAAGTCACCATCAGCACCACCAGGGATTACTAGAAAGAACAGGAACTATTGCCCCATGTTTACCACAGGCTGAGCCCTAGAAACAGCAGAGGGATGGCACCCAGTGCTCTGGATNACTCACTGCTCTCTATAGCAGCAAAATACCTTGAGCTTCTCAAATCCCAGTTGAGCAGCCCTAGGGTAAGGTTGGGGAAAAGGCATTCTTTATATTCTTAGGATGTCTTCAAAGGATAGCTGTATGCCCATTTCTAATACATGACACATTTGAAAATAACTAAGGAATCTGGTTTTGCCAAAGATGCATCTGGTCAAGCCTTGCAGTGCCAGCCTCAAGGACTTGGAGGACCCGAAGCACAATTATTCAGTGCCCTTTATACACATTTTAGACAAGGCAGAGCTATTTATTTTGAGTCTCCAGGTCTCCAAGCAACTGTACACCTCAAGGCATCTTAGCAAAGCCTCTTGGCAGTGGCTGAGGAGAATGTCCCATCCACCTGAATACACACGTGGAGATAATGGGCATGAAAATCCACTTCAACTTCTGCCACTACTCATACCTGAGCTTACCTTACGAAGAAGCCAAAGTCCCAGCAGCAAGCACTGGCTTGTTCTACCCAATACCTAGAGACAGCCAAATATTTTACTTTTTCTTTTTTGACATGTGAAGTAATTACTCATGATATAAACAACAGAAGCAACATTGCACGGAGGTCCATTTGTGAGTCTAATTTCTGTCAGGAAGTTGACGTTCTTTGTACAAATACCTGTTTGGGAATATCTGTGAAATCTCATAATGGTAGTGATGAGTGGAGACAGGTTCCACGGAGTACGAGATACAATCCGCGACTGTTATTTGTGAGTATAGTTCCTTGGACCTTGCAGGTGAAATTTCTAGAGATTTGCGAGGTGACGGTGGAATGACTGTACAATACAGTCTGTCCAATAAATGATGTCATGAGATCAAGAAACTGATACTCTGTGTGTGTGTGTGTGTGTGTGTGTGTGTGTGTGTGAGAGAGAGAGAGAGAGAGAGAGAGAATAGGGAGGTCAGAGGGTAAGGTCAAGTGTCTTCTTCAATTGCTTTCTACCTTTTATTTTTAGACAAAGTTTATCACTGAACCTGGAACTTGCTGATCTAAACTGGCTGGCCAGCAAACCAGGAATCCACCTGCCTCCACTTCCCCAGCACCAGGGTTAAAGGAATGTTCTTTTTTTCACATTACTTCTGGGGACTGGAATCCAGGTCCTTATGTAACAGGTACTTTCCTAACTAATCCACCTATTCAGCCCTCTGATAATTCTTNAGACTGGGCTGTTATCATAAGGTTTTAAGTCAGTTGACAGGGTCTAACTTTGAAAGCTAATTGCTGGCCTGTCCACATCTCATAGACTTGCTTGTATTTGGATCTNTTTTCTGCTATCTGATCAAGTATAGTTTCATAACTTTTATTCGGACACGAATCATCCTTTAATTGGAGTTGTGTCTTGGTGACACTCTGTGTCTTAAATGAATCAGAAAACAATTGCTCAGGTGAGTATAATCCTAGCTTTATGCGCTCAGTCTCAGCAGCTCTCATGCTCTGTCTAAGCAAATTCTGACTGTAATGNGTTTTCCCACAGAGGTTTTACTACAGGGGGAAAGTTCACTAATGATGTCAGCATGAGTACTCAACTCTGATGATGGTCTGTCTCTCACTGCACTGTCATACTTTGGAGCCACGTGACTGAAACTCAGCACTAATTAGTTCAAGTCTACCTGTTCTTTGCATTTAACAAAAATATGGTCTCAGAGTCCACAACACTGTTTACCANACACTAGACCATTTCTCCAAGGCTCTTTCCAGGGATTTGAATGATGATCTTTTCCCCTGGAGCCAATTCCCATGTTCCTTTGCATGTGTACATGTGTGGAAATTGTAGCTCTCAATTTGTATTTTAGTTTTAAAAAGTTTAAAAACATTGTGAATGTGGATGGATATGTTGGGGAAATTGAGGTGATGGTAACATGCGGGGAACACTTGCTTTGAAGGATGGGTCACTAGGTCAGTCCAGGTTAGCTTCTATATCCTTCTATAGACTGTTGGCAACATTGCTGGCATACCACTACAGGGGAAGAAGGAAGGCTTCCACGGAAGGGAATGTTTATTCAATGATAGCCAAATTTTGGAGGATGGGGAAAATAACAGCTCCCTATCTATATTAGCTTGGATTTGTCGCTACCCTGTATCATTAATCATTGCTCAAAACAAAGTTAATGGGAATGTTATGGCTCAATTTCTGTGGACTGGGGAAGTTTATCAATGGGGCTGCCATTTCCTAGCTACTTGTGGAATTCATCTGTGTTGAATGGGTTTACTCAGGGATGTCACGATGTTGTAAATTCTGTCCTGTGAAGATAATGAAATACTTGGGAAATAATCACATAATTGGAGGGGGGAGTGCAAACCTAAAATCTAACTTATGCCCTCCATTTTTTATTATTTATCACTTAAAAATAAACATTGTAATAGATATTAACAGAGCTTGTTCAAATTCAAATCTCTAATACTTCACAATACAGTTTTTCAAATACAGGTTGTCATTATAAGAGGTCATCTCTGTTTTTCCTTCTGGTGGTAAAATTTATTTGTTTGTTTATTTGTTTTGATTCAGGGTCTCATATAGTCCAGGAAGTAGTTAAATTCACTTTGTTGTAGAAAATAACTTTGAACTCATAAGCCTCCTGCCTCTACCTCCCAAGTGCTGGNATTTTAGGCATGAGCCACCACACAGCTAAGGTCACTTCTTTATAGGAAAGAATTACACAAAAGATCATATGTGATTAATTAGAGATATAATTAAAATTGCTATGTTGAGAAATAACTTTGAGCAACTAACAGTTTGGCTGAGNTATTCACATTTAGCTATTCAAAAAAATACATGAATGAAAAAATCATTAATTAAAGAGTTAGAAGTATTATGTTGTTCACTTTTTCCTTAAACTTACGCTGTTTCCTTTCTATTTCCCCTCAGAGTTTTAGCCTAATATATCATATGTGAATTTCTTACTTCTTTGAGAATTTCACACAATGTGTTTTGATCACAGTTACCTCTCAACTCTCCTCAGATCCAATGCCCCTTCCATTTCCACTCAACTCTGTGTTCTTTTTACTTTTAATATGTCAAAACTAATATGTACTGCTCAAATATTCTTGGAAATGTGGCCTTCTGCTGGAACAGAGTCAATTTACCAGGGGCTATGATCTTAGGGAAAATTGACTTTCCCCTGTCAGCAGCTAACAGCTGCCAACATACTTGGTTTTTTTACTCTTTGGGGGCCCATCACCCAGCTTACAAATAAATACATGGAGACTTTTTCTTACTTATAAATGCCTAGCCTTAGCTTGGCTTATTTCTAGTCAGCTTTTCTTATCTTAAATTATCCTATCTACCTTTTGCCTCTGGGCTTTTATCTTTCTCTACTCTATATACCTTTCTTTCATCTTACTCTCTGGCTGGTTGCGTGGCTGGGTGGCTGGCCCCTATNGTCCTCCTCTCCTCTTTTTTTGCTCTTACCTCTTTGCTTCTTCTGTTTATTCTTTCTGCCTGACAGCCCCACCGATTTCTCTCTTGTCTAGCTATTGACTGTTCAGCTCTTTATTAGACAATCAGATGTTTTAGGCAGGCAAAGTAACACAGCTTTACAGAGTTAAACAAATGCAACATAAAAGAATGCAACATGTCTTTGCATCATTAAGCAAATATTCCACAGCNTAAAGGAACGTAAGACATCTTAAGCTGATAATCCACAAGAGCCAGGGATGGGACTTCCTGTCCATCTATTCTCTCCTGGGATTTGTCCCTGCTTGGACTTTCACAGTTCTTGTGCATGCTCTCACAACTACTAGGAGTTCCAGAAGCCACTGTTTCCTTGTATTCTTTTACTATCTTTGGCTCTTACACTCTTCCCCTGAGCCTTGGGAGGAAGTGGTTCAGTTTATACATTCCTTTTAGGGCTGAGCATTCTACATTCCCTTATTTTCTTGCAAAGTGGTGGGTGTGTTTTAATAATGAGNTACTGCAAATAAAATCTCTGATGAGATTTGAGAGATGCATTAATCTATGGGTATAAAAATAAGTCATTAACAGTCAGTTTAGTATCATTTATATTGAGCAAAGTAAAAGCAATAGGTTCTCCCCTAGGGCCTGTGACCTTTCTAGCCACAGATATGTCACACAAAAATTGTGCCAGGTATGGGTTTCATCTTATGGAGGGGGACTTAAATCCAAAGAGAAAGTGGTTGGCTACTCCCATGACATTCATGCCACTATTGCACTAATGGATCTGTCTTGTCTGGCCAGTCATTATTGAAGCTCACAGGGTTTACAGCTACGTAATATTGGTGATTTCTTTTCTTCTCCNGTAGCATGCACAACACTTTCCAACAGTGTTGGAAATAGGAATTCCTAGCCAGNAGGAATAAATCTTCTAGGTTAGGACCAGCTTGATTTATTCATGTGCTTTGGATNTCTTCAGCAATAGGGGCTTACCATCAAGTTCTGGAGGTTAATCAAGAACACTAGTAATTTCCTGGAATGTTTGGGGTATCTATTGTTAGCCATATAGATACAGAAGGGTTCTTGTTGTGTTTTTACTGTTAAGAAATCTTTGATTTCTACAACCAAGGAGAAAAGCCACACCAACAACANCATAACTGAGATATGAAGCACTGTAAATTTCAGAATACTGGTGGCAGAACTATTTTTCCTGTTAAGAATATACTCACTGAGTTCACCAGACAGCCTTATGTTTTAATTAAATGATATTTGGGGCAGGAAAACATAAAAATATCTCAAATAGTCTAAAGCTATACAGCATCTCCTAAAGGAGCAGCTAGGACTCTTACAATTTGTCTTCACTAACCTCAATGCTATTTGCCTGAATATCTGTGATATTGACAGGCCAGGTAGCTTTAGTCATTTTATATGTTACCACAAGGGTGAGGGAGGATTAGGAAAGAAGACAACTCACTAAAGAATGCCACATACCCTTAAAGCTTTAATTAAAAAAAAAAAGAAGGAAGCATCATTCAGATTGAATTTCTTAAATATGCTAAGATAGGCTTTGGGAGGAGATGTGCAAAAATAAATCAATTACTTGAAGTACTCAAGTTCCACAAGTTTTTAAAGAGATTACAATATAATGGCTTAATCAACACTTCTAGAAAAATAATTGTCTTATCATCACACCAAGCTTTGATTTCCACACCATTCACAAAAAAATGCATGTGGGCTGTGTAGGTATTAGAGTAAAATTTTCAGAACTAAAAAAATTTTTAAGGAATATTCTTCTTTAACTATGGAGCAAGAGGAGGTTTATAGTGACAGAGGAATGCAAACTGTGAAGCTACTGAGGTGTCACTATNTCCTACAGAGACACTTACACATCCATGCTCATTGCCACTGTTCACAATAGCAGGGAAATGGAATCAACCTAGACGCCTATCAGCAAGTGAAACAATAATGAAAATGTGGTACATATACGCAATGGAAGCTCATTTATCCNTAAAGGAAAATGAAAAAATGAGTTTATAGGAAAGTGGATGGAACTGGAAAGCCCATAGTTAGACAGACAAATACCATTTGCTTTTTCTCATACGTGACTCTTATTTTCACATATGTGTACTTATGTGAGAGTAAATGTGGGTAGAGGTTATGAGACTAGAAAGGGGTGCATGAGAGAAGAAACATAGGCTTGAAAACACGGGTTGGAGAGCTTAAAAGAACACACGGGACATGAAAGTGGAAAAGAGAATGCCAGGGGTGACATGGTACAAATGCGGAGTGGAGATAGGCGTATGGAGGTGTTAGGGAATATTACTTTAAGGTGTGCTACTTTTGTTTATGTTGCACTTGTTTAACTCTGTGTTACTGTGCCTGTATAAAACGCTTGATGGTCTAATAAAGAGCTGAAGAGCCATTGGTGAGGCAGGAGAAAGGATAGGTGGGCTGGAAGGCAGAGAGAATAAATAGAAGAAGAAATCTGGGAGGAGAGAAGAAAAAGGAAGCAGCCAGAGAAGGAGGAGGACACAGGGGCCAGCCATCCGGCCACACAGCAAGCCACAGAGTAAGAAACGAGAAAAGATATCAGAAATAGAGAAAGGTAAAAGCCCAAAGGCAAAAACTAGACAGGAGAATTTAANTTAAGGAAAGCTGGCAAGAAACAAGCCAAGCTAAGGCCGGACATTTGTAATTAAGGATAAGCCTCCGTGTGTGATTGATTTGGGAGCAGGGTGGTGGCCCCCAAAGAGCAAAAGAGCCACAACAACCAGCAGCATGGAGGAGAGAAACAAAGCGGGGAATCAACCAAAATTAAGTATTACAAAAATGTCATAAAAATGGTTATTCTAGATGCTATCTAAAAATAAATAACAAAAATAGAACTACTATATGATCCAGCTGTACCATGCCTGGCCACATCACAAAGGAGGCTCAGCCAGTACACCACAGAGATACCTGAACGTCCATATTTATTGTCATGCTGTTCACAATACTCAGGATACAGAACTAGCCTGGATGTCTATGGGAAATATACTTAATGGAATCTTGTTCAGCTGTTAAGGCAAATGAAACTATGACATTTACAGGAAAATGTATAGAACTGGAGATTATCATGTTAAAATAAGTCAGACTCAGAAAAACAATTATCACACTTTCTCGTAAGTGGAATATATGTATACACACATATGGTATCTAACTGTCTGGACATTAACAGAGATTGTTAGATGTGAGGAAGAGATCTAAGGGGAGGGAGGTGACGATAGAGGGAAATGAAGATGTGCATGACATGACAGTCAGAGGAGATGACCTGTGGGGTAGAAGGGGTTAGCAAACAAACAGGGTGAAAGGAGAATAGGGAAGGCACAGGGAGGGTGAAAATGAGAAAGAACACATCGTCTTCTGATAACCAAGATGCCCAAAGATCCCAAATAAGATACATGGCTGACAAACTTTCCAAGTAGTAAAACAATGGCTTGTCTTATCTTGAAGTGCTGTGGCCAGATGTGAGGTGGGCAAAAGCTCCCGTGTGCACAGCTAGATAACTTTGGGANGCTGTTTCCATTACACAAGTTTCAGTTTCTTCACATATCCAAACGATGTGTGAGTCTTGCCATTTGGAGTTACGAGGAGGGTCAAACTGTATAGAACACACACGTTCTGTGGTGATCAATTTGTAAGAGGTGAGCATCATTTCCATTTGTTCTTCCTCTGCTAGATTTTAGGCCTTTTTTGGTGGTCACTAACTTTGTCCAAGATTAATGGTCATAGTCTTCAAAGACAATACACAAATTACTTTTGATCAAGCATACCTGCTATAGCCATTATTGGAAATAGTATGTTAAATAGGCCTTTGATATTATTTTTCCTAACATGGAGCACTTAATTAGCATATTTCTAATTCTTGCACACAGTTCAGCATGGTGCTGGCACAAAAAGGAACACATTAACTGATGGAATAGAATTGNAAGTCCTCATATGAATTCATGTGTGGGCAGCCAAAGGATTTTTGACACAGGAGCCAAGAATCTACAATTAGAGAAGTTCAGTCTCTTCAGTAAATATGCCTGGAAAACTGGAAGTGCACATGCAGAATAAAACTGAGTCTTCATTTCACTTCACACACACACACACATATGTGTGTATATATTGTGTCTCTTATACACATCTAGATGTGTATAAGAGACAGCACACACACACATATGTGTGTATATATATATATATGTATATACATATATATATATACATATATATACATATATCAAACATGAAATGACTTACCATCAAACTTGAGACAAGAAGCTGTAAAAACACCAGACGACACTGGGGAAAACAAATCAGTGTTTGTCTGGGTGATNGATTTGGTTTCAAAATCACAGAAATAAAGCAACAGGTGAGAACTAAAAAGTTCTACCTAGCAAAGGAAAACAGANAACAGTGCAAAAGAATCAACCTACCACTTGGAAAAAAATATTCACGAGCCAAAGTCCAGTGAGGAGTTAATTGCCATCATATAGAAGCATTTTTAACAGCATGANAGTAAGAAAAACAATTCAGTTTTGAAATGATCAAGAGACCTGAACACATCTTTCTAAAAATATAAGAAATGAAAATTATCAAATGATTTATGAAAAATGCTGAAAATCACTAGTAGTTAAGAAAATTCAAGTTAAGCTGTGATGAGATGTCTTTTTGCACATATCAGAATGGCTATTAAAACAAAAACAAAAACAAAGATGCATATTGATGAGGGTGTGGAAAATCGAACTCTTGAATACAGTTGGAGTATGTGTAATAATACAATTATTATGGAAAAATCCTAAAAATAGAGTCACTGGATGAATTTAGAAATTTCAGTTCTGAGTAATTACCCAAAAGGTTTGAAATTGATTTGTCAATGATATTTCTGCATTTCTTTGTTCACTATAACACTACTCACAATGGTTAAGTTACAGAATCTACCTAAGCAGCCGTCAACAGATAAGTAGATACAAACTGTGGTACATAAACACAATAAAATACTATTCAGCCTTTCAAAAGAAGGACATTTTCATCATTGCAACATCGTGGATGGAACTGAAGAACATTATAGAAAGTGATAAGTATGAACATTATGATAAGTGACATAAGCAAGGCACAGAAAAACAAATGCAAATCCCAGGATCTCATTTATGTACAGGCTCTAAAATAATTGAACACAGACACAGATAGCAGTTCCCAGAGGCTGGGGACAGAGAACGGGGACAAGATGGCCACTGGGTACCAGGACTCAGATACCTTAGGTAGGAAGGAAAGTGTTAGCAGATTTGTTACATAGTGTGCTAGGTATACTGATTATGCCGTACTGTGCTCTTCAAAACTGCTAAGAAAGTAAATTTCAAATGTTCTCACTACAAAACAAAATGACAGGTATTTGAGATGATGGATATGTGAGGTAACTTTAATTTATTTTTCACTGTATTCATAAACCATAACATAACTTTGTACTCCATAAATATGTAAAATTATATGTTGTCAGTTTATAATAGGTAGAAATACATGTTACTTCCACTGGAACAAACACTTTGTTAAAAGATACCACNCATAAGAAGACATAAGAGGGGGCTGGAGGGATCGCTTGGTCATTAAGAGCACTGTTATTGCAGAGGACCAGAGTTTGGATTTCATCTTACACCCTAGGTGGCTCACAATCAACTGTGACTACAGCCCCAGGGGATATGACTCCTGTTCCTGGCCTCTGGCACACACACATACACACACACACACACACACACACACACACACACGAAACCAAA
>LZPO01097306.1:61129-71634 GCA_001675575.1 Neotoma lepida | reverse complement strand
CTTCTCCATCTTCTCTGTAAAATAACGTGGGAAGCAGGTGGAACCTCTGAAGACCTTTGGAAGAAAACTTCCCTGTGTGTGATGCCGGCTCTAAATAATTGTCGAGTTTTAAGAACTAGGCTGTTTTTATTTCCTGTTATAAATGTTTTTCAAAACCAGACTTCTTATGTCTGAAAGTTTGTACCTAGCTCAAGGCCATTATTTAAAATATCAGTGGTTCTGCAACCATGATGAAGGCAGAAGGGAAGGTCAGGGGTCACCCCTGAAAGTTCCGTACGCTTCCTTCTTTGTGCACTGCACTGCCTTTAGAGAAAGTCACCTGCAGATCTTATAACATCTGACAGAGTTCGGCTTTAAGGTCATTATCTCCCAGGAGAAAAAAAGCAGATGCAGGGAAAAGGAACCTTGCCCAAGGCTACCACAAGGAGGCTGGAACAGAAGCCAGACCCCTCTCCTATCAGGAGCTCCAGGCCCTCAAAATCCCACAATCCAGACNGGCAGAAGACAAAAGAGAAACACACCATGGAGAGGAAATGTTTTCCCACAAAAGCAATTTCCTCTAATTTGTATTCCAGCAACAAATTCACTTCCAGTTTCAGATGCCACCATTCAAAAGTGGCCGGTTGCCTTTTGACTAGAAAGAAATTGCTCTCATTCTTCAAAGACTGGCTTGTAAATATTTACCCATGCAGCCCAGCCCTTCACCCCTTTTCCCTGGATTTATAATGTCAAGCCCCAAGACCTGTCAAGGTTGATCGGGGTTTGATTGTTGTGAGGACTTTCACAGGGGTCCANGAATTTGCTCATCTGTCTTCGGAGATACTGTAAGGTTTATAACTGAACTGCCAACACGGAGAGATACATGGTTGCATGTTTTTACAGCTCACTCACGTTTAGTAAGCTTTTCCATGCTCTTGCAATTTCAGATTAGTTTATCTCAACAATTTGAAGTGACAAGTTAGATTACATTACATAAGTGACTCAGTACCAAGGGCACTAATGCCCCACATCTGTCCCATCNGCATACTGTTACATGCAAGGGGTTTTCCTCTATTTGGAATTTAAAGCCTTAGTTAATGCTTCACTCTTCCTCCATTGACAATCACAGTTGTCTAAAACATTGATTCTAGAANGCGGTGTGGCACTAGACTTCCATCGCTGTGATAAATTACTTACCCTGCCTCCAGGGTGTTTGACTCACAAGGTCTAGGTAGGGCCTAGAAATCTGCATTTCTAACAATATCCTTGGTGATGTTGTTGCTGTCTGGTCTAGAAATCTAAGGCATCTTGCTACAGTTTGCTACAAAGTCCTCTTCTGTTAAGACTCCTGTGCTGAAGGCTTGGTCCCAGTGCAGCAGGTTACAGAGGCAGAAATTTGTGTGAATGACTCCATCATTAGTGGATTCACCCACTGATGGATTCATAATTGGAGGGTGTTACTGGGAGGGGTGGGCATGTTAGGAGGNGGGGGCTAGGTGGAGCCAATGGGTGAGTGGAAGCAAGTCTTGAAGATTTATCCTATACCTTGGCTTCTTCCTTCTTACAGCTTTCCGTAGCCATTGTGAGGTGGGCAGCCTTGTCTGTCACTTGTTCCCGCTCCCATGATNCCCTGTTGTTCCCTCACATCAGACCCAATGGAGCCATTGCACCATGGGCTGGAATTTCTCTATGAGAGAAATTCAATCTTTTATCTCTTACGTTGTTCATGTGAAGTATTTCATCATAGCAAGAGAAACTAACAGNCTAATTTCGNTCTTCCCTCCAAAGAATGGGGTAGGGGATATTTACTCCTCAGCGTGGATTTCTNGCAAGTGATCACCGTCTTCCTCTATTCTGAGCTGTGCCAAACATTGTAGCCTTTGTTTTCANTGGACATGGAATGCATCTCTGACAAAATTAGGAAAGAAGTTACCCTCACATGGGAAAAGGCATGGTTGAGGGTCCCCTGAGCTGCCCGCTAATCTCAGGGGCACCCAGCACCACTGTCCTTTCATTCTTTCAAATCCTGTGGAAGAAAGTTCCAATCTGTTCTTTGATTCCTCCACATCACTGCTTCTTTCTACCTGCTTTAAAAGCTGCATTGAAAGGGGTACGGCATTAGACTTCCATNGCTGTGAGAAATTACCTGAAACTGATCAATTTGAAGGAGAAAAGCTTGCTTCGGCTCTCAGTTATGCACNTTTTAGTTTCTGATCACTTGCTTCAGTCACTCTCTGCCTAACAAGGACAGACAGCATGGTGCAGTACACGGGGTTATCCACGCAGGAGAACAGACGGGAAGCAAGACGGGAGAAAGAAAGAGGCTGGAGTTTCAATATACCCTCCGAAGACACACCTCCACTTCTCTCAATTAGACCCCACCTCCTAAAGTATCTACCATGTCCCCATCATGCCACCATCTCACAGAAGCTTTTAGTGGACATTAAAGGACCAAACCACAGTAGATAGATTATTGAGAGCAGACTTGGGGCAGACTGTCCATGAGACTAATTGTTTAGCAGACTTCCACATGAAGCTCAAGACAGCCCCACCCCACTTCATCTCAGCCCCACCCCACTCCATTACAGCCCCACTCTACTCCATCATAGCCACACACCACCCATCATAACCCCACCCCACTCCATCAAAACTTCACCCCACTCAATCACAACTCCACCCCACCCCATCACATCTTATCACACCCCATCACAGCCCCCTCCAACCCCATCACAAGTCGGCCCCACCCCATCACAGCCCTACTCCATCACAGCTCCACCCCATCACAGCCCCACTTCACCCCATTATAGCCTCCCTCCACCCCATCATAATCCTACCTCACTCAATCACAGCCACGCCCCACCCAATCAAAACCCCATCACACTCAATGACAGCTCCACCCCACACCATCACAGCCCCATCACACAATCACAGCCGCATCCCACCCCATCACAACTTGGCCCTACCCCATCATAGTGCCACCCCATCACAGNACCTCTCTGCAACATCCCAGAAATTCAGTCCTTATTTATGATAGAACATTTTGATTACCACATAATTCTTTAATATATGATCTTGTGCTTTTGGGCTTGTGGTTTTTATTTTCATGAAATGTGTGGCTTTTCTAAACAGAGCAATGTGTTATGTCTACCTTTGCAAGCTCACACACAACAAATCACAAAAGAAGGAAGAACATTGGAAGGAGGGAGTTGAGAGTGAGTTCTTCTCTTGGGGTATGAAGACAGCAGGCTCTCATCTACAGTTTCACTTCCTGTGATTTCAGTTACCCACACTCACCATGATCAGGAATCTTGACGGGGAAATTCAAGAAAAAAGTGATTCATAAGTTTTGAATATTTTTATTCCAATATACTGTTAAAATTATTCTATACTATTATTGCTAATTGCTTACTGTGTGTTGTGGTTTGAGTAAGTGGCTGTGTAGGCTCATATATTTGAATGCTTAGGTCTAAGCACCCCCTTCTGTTCCCCTTCCCCTAATAAACTCTTATAGTGGCTTTTCTCACAAGGTAAACAGTGCCATATAATAAATAACACCAGTGAATTCCTGTGGCTGGAAAGGAGCAAAGCACAGCTCTTTATTACACACTCCTAATGGAATAACACCAGAAAATTTTTCTTATATAAAAAAGACAACTACAACAAAGATTACTAACATTTCATGCCTTCAATCTTCCTTTCCTTGACTTTCACCTATAGCAGGGATTCTGTCCAGTGGGGTTTTCTTCATTCATTTTTCTGAAGACAATGAAAGATTTTAGGCTGTGCTGTATAATATTGTAGAATTCTATCTGAAGCCTNCATGTCTCTGAATCCCCTCCTGAACTGTCCAGGACCCTCTTCCTAAGACTCACCTAAAACTGAGCCACCTCAATGGGAAGTCAAAAGGTAAATCCTATCACAGGTGCCCTGGGGAGGCAGAGACAGGAGGATCCCTGGAATTCACTGCCCAATCAGTCTAGCCCAGCCAAGTTCAATGAAAGACCCTGTCTCCAAAACTAATGTGGAGAAGCAATTGAGGAAGACACCCGACACCAACATTAAGCTTCCTAATGTGTGTGTATGCGCGCACACACACACATACACATACACACACACACACACACACACACACACACACGCACATTCTGAAATGAAATGTATGTACTGTATTCAGTCTGGAGGAATACTCAATGATTCTGATAGACAAATTCACATTTAATCGAGTTAAAGAACTCCTGTAATCAAAGATTTCTGGATGTTGGTCTCCTAGTTTTATCCCTTACTCTTACAACAGGGGTTGATTGCCAGGTCACTTAACCANGCCAAAATGATTCTTTAAAGTGCGACAATGTGTGTGTAGGGGGCAGACTGAACAATGTAAAACTCTACACTGGGAGACTGACACTTAAGTCTTGACAGAAACATTCCTTTTGCAGCAAAATAAACAGTTTTCTCTTCTCCTAGATAAGGCAGGGGGACTTTCTTCTCTTTATCCGTACAGTTTATCCCCTTTATAGGAAACCACTGAAGACAGTTTTCCACATCTCTTCCTTCAAGTTTTCATTATCAATAAATGCTTGTGATATCAGCCGTGGTTGTTAGCCCACACATCCGGCCTGTATCTTAATTGCAATAACTTCATGTCACAAACAGCCAATGCAGTGATATATGGAAAGAACCTGAGTTTTTCTGCCCTCTGAACTCCCTCCCCTACCCTCCCCCAGCCCCCTTTTCTTCTTCCCCTATTCCCAACCTTACAGAGGCCGGAAACTCTTTCGGCATTCCTGAAAAGTTACATAAGACAGCAGAAGCAGATAACATTGTATGTTTCCAGTTTAAAATGCGGAATGTTTATGCCTGTGGGGGCAGAAGAATGAAGGAATGTCCCTTTCAGAATTCATATCTGAAGTGACTAGGAGGCTGACAAATGTTTCCCTTGCATTTAAAAAATAATAATAATGATGTTTACGGCTTTTCAGTGTTCTTTACTACCTGGTAAATAGCGAGCTCTCTGATACTTAGGAATAGATCACAAACTTCCCAAGACCCATAGCACAGCCAGGTGGGTTGAGAATTCCAAGTCTCGCTTAAGTAGAAGCAGATTCTGTAGATCCAGGGGCATCATCTTCAACCTGAGATTGCCTTCTGGGATGTCGTGGAGGAAAGGCACGAGGGTCTGCGTTTTGCACAGCATCAATGGAAGGGAAACCTGGGTCTGGTGTAGACATGTGAATGCCCCTGATGCCTTTCTTACTGCTAAAGCTGGGTCTGTTTCTACCCTTGTCTATCTCTCCCACTAAGTGCAGACAAGAGCACTTGTCTGAAGAGCAGCCTTGCCTGAATGTCCATTTAGAAGTGAGGATCATTTTTTTGTTTTTTTTGAAAATGGAAGCACCAAAAAAGGCTCTGCAACATATAAACATATTTGCCCGAATCAACACACTGCACAGAACTGGTCCTTCCCAGGCCTCCTGACCTTGCCCTTCCCTTTAGCCAGGTCACCAGCAGCAGGCACGCAGCCCCTTGGCTGATTTCAATACATGGCAACAGTCTCCACGACAACCCTGACTCAGGGTCATTGCAGGGCTGTCTCATTTCCAGGAAGCCTCTGTTCTATGTGGGACAGTGGAGTGTTTAACCTGAACACAAGGGGCAGCCAGTAGACTTCTACAGAATCTCTGCTCTTTCCTTTGGTGGGTTGGTCTATGAACATGGACCGGCTCCCACCTCTAAAGTAAATATTTTTGAAAGGCTTATAGAATGTAGACATGACCTCTGCCCTGTGGATTTACCACCCATCTTGATAACTCACAGCAGAAAGTAGATGCATTAGTCTCCACTCTCTTGTCCTTAGAAGGGGAAGGAGCATGAAAAATAGTGATGTAAGGCAGAATAAGTAACACAAAAATGTTTAATGAGCCCTCTCCCTCACCTCTCTTGGCTTCTGTTCCTGCCTTCTCCTCGGCATCCTGCTGGCTTTATTTGTTTTGTTGTTTTTCATAGTGGAGTTATGCCATGGGAAGGACCAAGTGATGCCAAATACAACTGAAATAAAATTCAGGGTCTGCCATGGACTCTTCTCCCGGCATTGACTCCGCTTTCTTACAAACCTTACCTGGGCCAGTTCTTCATCTCCCCAGTACCTCCTGCCTAGTGTTCTTCATGGTATTTATTCTTGCAGGCGTTCATTGAAAGTTGATGTAGCCTCGACTAGGCACCACACCCTGGGCAATCTCTGGGACAAAAGAATCAGATAGAATAACAGTCTGTCAGGACCACAGGAGTCAGGAAGGTGTCCTCCATCCTCCCTAGGTAACTCTGTGATGCTCTTGAATGCCAAGTAACTCAAATGGATCCTGACACTGGCATGTAGGGTTCAGTTGGACACAGATGGAGCATTGCCCCATTATGTGAGGACTAGTTTTAAGGACACAGGTCCTAGGTGACATGTGGCTCAATCAAGCTGCACTCTTTGTAGTAATCTTAAGAAAGTGAAAGTTNACTTGTCTGGTTTTTACCCTGATTGACCCAAGTGTGACAAGGTCAAAGGACAATTTCACTTTTACAAACAAGATCTTATCTCCAATGGTTCCATTTCAAGTCACCATCCCTCAATATGGTGGCCCACAAAAAGAAAGATTCTAAAAGAAGGCTTGGATTGCTGCCCAAAATAATAAATTAAGAACTGAAACTGATAAAACTTTTTCTTTCGAAGAAAGAAACTTTCCATGTTATGAGACTTCCATGGACAGGCTGAAGCCTTTACCTGGATCAAGGTAGAATGAAGAGGTTGGAGAGGAGTGGCCTTAACATCCCAGAAACTAGGGAAATTTCACACTCAACACTGATGACCTGAAGAGCCATAAAATATGCACTAAATAGAATGGCACGAATTTAAAAGCTTCTGCATGGCAAAAGAAACAATTGAGTGAAGTGACAGCCTACAGAATGGGTGGAAACTTTTTGCTACCTATATACCTACACACAGGGGATTTATAGCTATAATATAAAAAGAACTAAAAAACCCTAAGTATTAAAAACTAAAGAATCCAATAAAAAATGACCAATGAAGTGGATAGACAGATCCCCAAAGATGAAGTACAAATAGCCATGTGAAAAAAATTTTCAACATTCTTAGACATCAGGGAATTCATATTAAAAGTTCTTGAAGATTGTATCCTACTCCAGTCAGAATGCCTATCATTAAGACAATAAAATAATAAAATACATGCTGCTGAATGTGCAGGGAAGGGGACATCTAAAGACTGCTGGGGAGAATGTGACTGACTCCAGTCAGCATGGAAATAACTAAAAAACCAGAGAGCAGGCCTTCCATAAGATCCAGCTACTCCTGGTTACAGTCCTAAAGGTCTTTATGTACCACAGAGATAGCTGTACAACTGTATGTATTGTAACAGCCATATTACAGAATCAGGCTGGGTATCCATAAACAGATGAATGTCACTTAAAAAGTCAAGTCACACACACACACACACACACACACACACACACACACACACAAAGCAGATTTACTCAGCCAGAAAAAAGAATGGCATTAGGTTATTTGCTGGAAAACAGATGAATCTGAAGATCACCATATTAAATGAAATAAAAACAAACATTTCCTGTTTTTCTCATTTATGGATCCTAACTTCTACACAGATACATGTAATCAATTGTATATATGTGACATGAAAGCAGAGCAGAGACTGATGGAAGCAAGGGACCTACCAGTGGGGAGTGAAAGGAGAGGAGGGGAGACAGGGAGAGCGTGGCAATGAGTGAACAGGGTGAAAGACACAGCAGGCTTGAAAGGAAGTGTCTTCGTCAAGCTATCATGGAATACAATGAGCTCAAATCAATAAACCATAAAGGATAGCCCACTAGCATCACCTGATGAAGCAGGGCCCCCCATTCTACAAATGTGGAAATTAGGAATTAAAGAGATTGAGAACAGTAAACAAGTTTGTCTAGAATCACCTCTCACAACTTTCAAATCCTGACAACTTAACTGTTAGAGTCTGTCATGTCAGAAGTTCACTTACATCATGATTCAGGCAGTTTTCAAAGAGGAATGACATCTGAGACAACTCAAGGCTCCAAAGACTTCATGGCAATGTGGTAGTATCTAATGTGAGGAGATTGCTTTAAATAAGTCATCTGCTGCGAAGAGGTTGGCAAAGAACTGCCTATGACCCAGACAAGATTTGTAAATCCACATTTGCAAATGAAATTCCATTAGAACACACTCATTTGTTTATTGTCTATGAAAAATAAGATTAAGAATTTATACATTTGTTTGCTTCCCCACTGAATCATTGTCTAGTGTCAGTTTCAATTATAATGAGTGAGCTCAGCAGCTGCTGCAGAAACCACACAGTGTGCAGTTCTGAATTGATCTGGCCCTTTACACATTAGTATAAAATAGTCAATACAGAATGAGCCTATCTACATTCATATCATATACAATATTTCACAGTGTTTGTAATATGAACTCTTTTCCACTTCTTAAGAGTCATCTAAATCGTAGAAGATTTTAGTCTATTTTAACATAACCTTAATGTTAAAAATATTTTATATTGACTGGGTGTTGTAACAGGCTTTTTCTTTTGGGCCACCAACTAGCTCTCACATCATGACACAGAGACTTATTATTAGTTTTGAATGCTCAGCCTTAGCTTAGCTCTTATTTTTATCTGTTTCTCTTTATCTACATTTTGCCTTAGAGCTTTTTGAATTTTCTTTCTGTATGTCCTACCTTGTGTCTGTTGGCTGGTGGCTGCCTGGCGGACCCTGGGTGTCTTCCTCTCTTTCTCCCTCCTTCTTTCTTCTTCCTCTCATTCTTCTCGAGCCTACATTTTCTTCCTATTTATTCTCTCTGCCCGCCAGCCCCGCCTATCCCTCTCTCTGCCTGGATATTGGCCATTCAGCTTTTTATTAGACCAATCAGGTGCCTTAGGGCAGGCAAGGTGAAACAGCAACACATCTTTTCATAATTAAACAAATGTAGCAGAAACAAATGTAACACACCTTTACACAGTTAAAGTAATATTCCACAGTATAAACAAATGTAACACATCTTTGCCTAGTTAAAATAATATTCCACAACAGGGCATACTAATGCACATGTGTACTCCCAGAATTCTGTAGGCAGAGGTAGTCAGATCTCTATGAGTTCAAGGTCAACCTGGTGTAGGGTCAGGTCAGACAGGGCTATTTAAGGAGACCCTGTCTCAAAGAAGAAAAAAAAAGATTATTTTTATATCACTCAAATTTGCTTTAATAGACAGCATGGTTCTTTTAATCAAAACATCCTACAGCTTAAACCTCTTAGAATAATAAAATCTTCGTAGAAAAATTCCGTTATAAATCTCTAGAATAAAGCTCAAATTGCTACAGCTAAGATTTGTATACTAGTATGGAATCAGCAAGTTTATTCACTTCTATATGGCTTAAGCTTTCTTTTCTAATTCCTACACTTTGATTTCCATTGCTTCCTATGGTTTTGTGACAAGCACTGAAGCTGTTCTTAGATAATGAACGAGCTCTCTGTTTCACTTTCTGAATCCAACAGCCACACAGCGAGCGGAAGCATCTTTCCCTCTCTGCAGCACCAGGTACTTCCTTGTCTCTGTTGATGGTTGCTTTTGTCTTACAGACATCACTTTATTCCTCTCATCTAAACCTTTTTATCTTTACCAGAAACTTCTGTTGCTGTATCTCTTACCACTTCCACAAAGCAAAACTCCTCCCAAGCTTTCTTCAGATTTTCTTCTTCCATTAACCTGGAAATGTCCTATCAGCCCCTTACCCTCCCTAGGCATCTCCTGCCACTCTACCAAAACTGTCCTCCACAGAGTTACAGATGGCCTTGTCACTAAATTTGACACCAACAACATATGATGCATGTGTGTCTGTTCTTTCTAACATCCTTCACCCTTTCATTTCTGGGATCCTTGTCCTCTGGTACAAGTATCATGTGCCCTGGAGGGTGGTAGGTACTCAGGAAATAACTGTTTAAATGATAAAGCCTGGAACAACCAACTTTACTGGCATTACAAGTTAAATCTACAACACTAACAAATGCTAATAAATGTTATTTGAAGTTATTACAAGATACGCTAAATCCAAGTGACCACTCTGATTCAAGAACACCAAGTACGTGTAGCAAAACGGCCACCCCTTACCAATGTATTGTCTACAGACTGCCCTCATTTAAGGTGCTTCAAGCACTCACCAAATCTTTATTATCGAGCAAATAAATCATAATTCTCAGCTTTCTACTGAAAATGCCACCCATCATCGACAAATTTACAGATTTTACAGGAGCAATGATTTTAAAACAGGGCCTGATACCTTGCTTCTTTAACACTATGTTTGACAGAAGTTGCAAGAAAATCCTTGAGAGTATGTCAGTGAGCCACACATGGTGGTAGTCATATCAGGGAAGCCCTCTCAGATGAAAGTTAAGGACTGGAATGATGAAGTACTTACAGCGTAACCCCCTCTGGTGGCATGTGTGTGAG
>LZPO01097306.1:45101-56234 GCA_001675575.1 Neotoma lepida | reverse complement strand
TTTCCTTTTATAACAATTTATTATCCTAAAACTTCAGAAACTCTGGACATTACAGTCCTTTTCCATTATCAATGAAGTACCCATTCTATACTTCTAGATCACAGACACCCTGAGTCTGAAGATACTTGGGAATAGATGATTTCTCCTAACAATTTGATATCACTCATGGGTGGCCAAGAACAAGAACAGAAAAATGACTAGATCCAAACTATCCAGCACAGCAGAACAATGGTCACAGACTCTATTCATTCAGGACATTGTCTAGTTTTTTCTTGTCACATCCAGGATTTATCACAATGCCACATGAATAGTAGGCACTGAATAAATACTTGGATTAAAAAAATGATTAACAATTCCTGAAGAGCCTTCTAGTGTTCTTCCAACACAAATACACATGGTAGATCTCTAAAAAAACACCATCAACAACAACCACTTGAGAACTGACTGAGCTCCCTTTGCCCCACCTTAAGCCCTGAAATGACCTAATATTTTATCTTGGAATGTTCCACTATGCTTCCAAAAATTCCTAGTATGTAGTGCTGTGGGTTTGGCTTACTTCTGTTTTCACAGAAAGCTTGGCTACATGAGTCCGCTGCCAAAGCTCCGTTGTTAGCTCCCAGATCAGATTTTTGCCGGTGAAAACACATCACCTTTGACTACCAAATTTGGATAGTTACTTTTGGGCTTTTCTCCTTAACTATTCTAAGAACTTTATAGTCTGTGCTGTTTGCAAAGAGTATGTTGGTCTGTAGTAAGAGGAGATTTAGCATGCCACAAGCCATATGAAGGTGAATCTCACCTCCTATCAATTCTCGTATCAAGACATTTCAGTGCCAGTGACATGATTCAGCCAATTAATGCACTTGCACTTGCTTTGCTTTATAAAACCCAGTAAAAATCCNGATGTGGGGGGCTAAAGAGGTGGATCATCAGTTAAGAGTGAGTACTCTTCTTGTAGAGGACCCTAGTTTGACACCTAGCTTAGCTACACAGAGCACTGTGGAGCATCAATTCTTTATCCTAATATCAGGAGGCTGACTGGGAGCTGAGGTCACTGCTACTGCCCACTGTCAGGAGCAAAGATAGACATGTGTGTGGCTGTCCCAACAACAAAGCCAAATCTAAAGTTCCAGTATGCTTTGACACTATTGTAAGTCAAAAAATTATACATCAAGCTATTGTAAGTCAAGGACTGTCTCTATATAAGAAATCAGATAGGAATGTCACAGTGGGGGAACAATGAAGACAATGTACTTCATAATGTGTATGACAATGGGAGACATCNCTGTGATTCCACCTTTCCAACAGTGGAAGAGGGAAAGGAAAATGATTACTTATATTATTGATTATCTTCCTAAAGNATTTGCTTATTTGTTGTTTAGCTGTTAATGATTAAGAAAGTACACCGGACAACTACCTAGAAAGATATGTCCTTTAGGTCCTCTTAAAGATGATGTTGGCACACAAGACCTGAACAAGTTCAAGCCAGACAAAGCCCCAGCACTGAGAGGGAGTGAGCACAAAGTACTACCCCTAACAATCAACAATCAAGCTATTCTCAATTGATGGTTCCTGAGAGAAGAAAAATTAGTTTTCTCCAATGGAGTGTCATTGGGTGTGTCAACCACAGTCCAAGGTAGACCCCATGGTTTTTTTTTGGTTGTTGTTGTTTTTGTTTTGTTTGCTTGTTTTTTGGTGTGTGTGTGTGTGTGTACTTGTGCTCACTGAAGCCATAAAAGGCCATTGGACATTGGATCCTCTGGAGCTAACATCACAAGAAGTTGTGAGCCACCCACGTGGGTCCTGGGAACTGAACTCCAGACCTCTGGAAGAACAGGCTGCACTCTTATCCACAAAGTCATTTCTCNAGTCCCAGAATGTANATAATACTTTAGCAAATTCCCAGGTGACATTGATGCTACATCTGACAACTACTGATGCCNATACAGCCAGATTTCTCAGGTCTTCTTCCTAAAGAATCTTTCCATATATGTGGATATCACAGTTGGAGTTAAACAGCTCTACTGAATTAACATGATGAAATCCAGATGAGTTCCTTCTGTAGGTTTAGCTCATAGTGACAGGTACTAATAACAATGCTTGGTGGACACTGTTCTTTCAGTCCAGGCTCACCTGTTTATTCATCCTGTTCCCCAGTCAACATACAGATTTCTTCCTCACTCACCAAGCTTCCTCTACATTTCAGTCCTGAAGGAACTCTACCTGATTGAGCCCAATCATCCTTCACCAATCATCAAAAAACAATATCGCTTCATTCAGGTCAGCCTTTCAACCATGGGAAACACTGCTTATACATCCTCCTTTTGTTGTTCACCCATTATTCATCTTTATGAGACCAGAATACTTGNTACTTCCAACCACAGTTCAAAGCCCATGAGTCATGTCTAGTGCGTCTGTCTCTGTATGTTTAATGCATGTGGTGCTTTGTACAGAACAAATGCTAGATGTTTTAGTGCTAAACATGATGCTTAAGAAGGAAAAAGCAAGGACCCAATGAAATGACAACTGATATCAACAGAACTTGCCCTTTGCCATCACAACGTATCTTCTTTACTATACTGTTGTGCTGTATTAGATTAACTTCATTTTATTGAGGGAAAAAGTGTGTGTGTGTGTGTGTGTGTGTGTGTGTATTCTATATTATATTGTTATATGGTTATAGTAAATAGGAAAATAAAGGGTAGCTTCTTAGCACATAGCACAAAACACAGAACAGACATGTAAACAATGTAGGCTTCCCATAAAGTCCTAAAGGTACAGGCAGAACACACTGGAGAGTTAGCTCAGGGACAACAGTAGTGAGCTTAGAATGTTCACAGCTGTGAGGTGGCAAAAAACACACTGGGGGTAGAGTTGCTACGATAAGGCTCCTGCTGTTAGAAATTGGCCTACTATAGGTGAAAATAAGCAAATGAACGCATTAATCAGTGCTCTACAGTGAGAAGGGAAAGGGTGAGAATTGGAGAGCTGACCTGATGCANCCAGACCTATGCTTTGAAAAGAACAGGAAAGCAACATCTCTGGCCAGATTCTCTGACTCCCCTGCCCTGGTCCTGATAAGTCACCATTATGCTCTTTCCAAAAATCTTAATGACTTTGGTATTCCCAACACCTTAGGTAAAATGCCTTTTCTCCTGAGACAGTCTCTCATCCTCAACAAGAAAATTGACTTTTTGGACTGGATAATATTCATTGTGAGAGCCATCTTATGCATTTCTGGCATTTTCTTATACATTCTGATATTTAGCAGGGCCCCTGATGTCTGCTCAGAATCTAATATCAGCCCCAATCCCCAACTATAATAATAATAATAATAATAATAATAATAATAATAATAATAGTAATAATAAAAATGTTTCCAGCCATGGCCAAATTGTCTTGGAAGAAACAAAACCACAATCTGCCCCTTCTTGATGATCATTTCCCTAGGAAACACCTTCTTTAGGATGTTACTCTCTGCACTTCCAGTGTATGACATAAGAACTGCATCCCTCTCTCCTCTGTCCCACCAGTGGAATTAGGGCGATGTCCCCCCAATCGATTTTATCAAGCCTACCAGATCTAGCTGTCAATGGAGTGAAAAGCGTTGTAGACCCCATCATTTCCAACTGAGTATCAGTAGTCACAGGAACATCATGAAAGNTCCCGAGAGGGGAGAGGAAAAGGCACTTGATTTATAATTGATTGATTAATCAATAACATAATGTCTTTGAGAAAATGATCAGCATAATCCAGTGCCTCAAAACCAAAACAATCAAAAAAGAAAAATGTTGAAAATNATCATTCCCATTCTATGTCATCCATTGCACCTCATCTCACTGCAGATAAATATTTTATGAGTGTGTTTGGGATCCTTCCAGAATTCCTTTATGACAACAGAAGAACATGCAAATGCATGTTCATAATTTCCCATTTCTTATACAAAAGATAGAATGCTATCCATTTTCTTTTGCTGGTTTTCCTCTATTTAACCTCTTGGAGACTTCACACAGGATGATTTCTGGTCGTTTCTTTTTGTGCATACCTTGTTGTTTGCCACCACAGGGCCATGCACTGTGGCCTAGACAGTCTTCTGGTAAATTCTTGTTTCCCTCTAGTGCTGAAGTTATTGTCCTTGACCATGAATTATTTTANGTGTCTGCTCACTATCCCATCTGATGCTTATATCAACTGTATAAGATAAGGCAGGGAAATGCTCATCACCTACNATTCAAACTGGATGCCTTTTGTGTAGACATGGAAACAAAATAGCCCACATATTGTATATACACCCCTGACCATTTTAAGACATTAAATACCCTTACATAGTTGTGGTCTTCCATANAACTTCATATCTTTTAGAACTGAAACTCAACCCATAAAGTGCAAGTTCCCTCTTCCCCTCTCNTCTGAGTCCCTAGTAACCATCTTGTTTTTGCTCATTTCTATGATTTTGATGATAGATGCTCATGTAAATAGAATAACACAGGATTTTTGTGTGTGTGACTGGTTCATCTCACTTAGCATAATACCCTGTAGTTGGTCTTTCTTGTACCTCCAGTTCCCAAATAATGACATGGAGATGTCTTATTAATTATGAATGCTTGACCTTAGCTTAGGCTTGTTCCCAACTAGCTCTTATAACCTAAATTAACCCATTTCTATTAATCTACGTTCTGCCACGTGGCTCTTTACCTCTCCTCCATTCTGTACATCAGACTCCCTCCATGACTTCCTGGTGAATCCTGCACACCTCAGATTCTCCCGAAGTTCCTCTCTCTCCCTGGAAGTCCCACCTAATTTCTCCTGCCTAGCTATTGGTCATTCAGCTCTATATTAAAACAATCAGAAGGCACCTTGGCAAAGACATATGTTCACNGTGTACAAAAAGATTATCCCACAACTATACCCTCAATATTCAACCATGTTGTATTATGTAATAAAATTTCCTTCTTTCTAAGGTAGTATTACATATCATTATACATCTATACTGTAATTTGCTTATCCAATTGTCCATCAATGTGCATCTGACTTGTTTGCACATGTCTTCTGCTGTGGGATGTCTTTCTGTATGTTGTGAATATGTGTTGTTCTGATTGGTTGATAAATAAAGCTGCTTTGGCCTATGGCAAGGCAGCTTTAGAGGCAGGCAGGAAATCCATGCAGATACAGAGAGAAGAAAGGAGAGGAGGGAGAGACACCAGCTGCTACCACAGAAGGAGCAGCAAGATGCCAGCAGACTGGTAATGCCATGGCCACGTTGCAACTTATAGATTAATAGAAATGGGTTAAGTTATAAGAGCTAGCTAGCAAGAAGCCTGCCATAGGCCATGCAATTGGTAATTAATATTAAGCCTCTGAATGATTATTTTATAAGCAGCTGAGGGGACCATGGGACTGGGTGGGACCAGAGAAACTGCTACACTCTTCCACCAAGTGTAACTGTGAGTTTCCTTCAGGATATATATTCAGAAACAGGATTGCTAGGTCACATGCTAATTCTACATTTAATATCTCTATTTTTTTAAATATATTTATTTTATGTGAAGGACAGAGGATAACTTTTGGGTGCCAATTCCATCTACCATATGGGTTCCAGGGACCACATTCAGTCTGTCAGATCCTTATCCTCTGAGCCATCTCACAGGCCTCCGTTTTTAATGTTTTAAGGATGCTTTCCAATGTAGCTCTCTCACTTTAAATTGTCTCTAGTGATGTTTCACGGTCTAACTTGGTTATTAAATACTATGATGTTGGTACGTCGCAACGTCACAGTTCATAAAGGGAGATCATAGAGGGAGAGACAGATAGAAACATAGGATAGCTCAGGAGGACCTGGGTCAAAACCCACCAGCCCCTTCTGTCTCTGCTAAAAGGCTTTTAAAGGAATGCCAAGGGGTGGAGCAAAAGACCTCCCCCTAGCACAGCCAAATGCAGACTGTTCCAAACACCTGGTAACCATGCATGTGGTCATCCCCTTATGCAGCTCTCTTGTGTAAAGCAAGCTCAGATCTCACTAGGAAACCTTTGTGGACCTCAACAGTACACTGCCCTGAATCGTTGTATTTCTGTACTAAAATTCTGAAGGAAACTCACAGAGCAAACCTGACTTCCTGTCACCCCTAAATCTGGCCATCTCTGTTTAAAGCCATAGTGATAATTTGTTAGTAGATTTTATATCCTTTGAGTCTATTATTCTCCCTCTTATTCCCCAAACTTGAGCACACTCTTCTCCAATACTACCACTGTGCTTTCTACTCTTGTAATACCAAAAGCTGATTTTATCAGTTCATGGCCTGTGGTTCATGACAAGCTCTGTTCTCACTCTATTATTCATAAATCAACTGAAGTCTTAATCTTGGAGAGGAGAGAGAGAGAGAGAGAGAGAGAGAGAGAGAGAGAGAGAGAGAGAGAGAAGCACCCAGGCTTGGGGGAAGAATCCTAAACATCTAGCACAGTAACCCAGCTACGCGTGTTTACTGACCCCACAAGCTGTGATCTCTGGGCCAGGCGCGTGGAGCCAGAGGAAGGACTAACTTTTGGCTGTATTGTTAGGTTTTTCCACCAAAGAATTATTGCAGGAAGACAGGTCACAAAGTCAAGGCATATATTACTGAGCAGGGAATACCACCAGAGGCAAAAACAAACGGCAGCAGCAACAAAGGAAAGGCTGACCCACTCTCCCTCACACGTCTCAGCGATGTGAGCGGTTGGAGGCTGTTTCAATAATGATAGCTTAAACGGATGACAGGGCTCTCGAGAACTGTCTATGTGATCCAATTTCTTTTCATGTCTAGTTGGTCACACAGAGAAGAAAGGGAAGGTCACTGCTATGGGGAAGGNTGTAGATGAATGTTGTCCAGCAAAACTAACACTTCGCTAATTTATACACATCTCAGGTCAGCTTTCAAAGGTTTTTTATGTTGCNCGTTGTCCAAGAATGTGGGCTAACTGTAATGTAACGTTTTCTGACAACACTGGTGTGAAGGGGTGGCTTTTACACAGGAATGAAATGGCCAATTACTACTTAGTTCTAATCCTGGAAAATTGTATATATATTATACATATACATATATATATATATATACAATCTCCATTCAAACACTAATATTTCAATATGAATAAAGAATCTGAAAGAAGTAATGTGATATTTGGGTGGCTGGAGAGATGGCTCAGCAGTTAAGAGCACTGGCTGCTTTTGCATAAGACCCATATTCCATACCTCAAACCCATATGGTGGCTCACAACCATGTGTAACTCCAGTTTTAGGGAATCTAACACCTTTTCTGGCATCCACAGGCACCAAACATACATGTGATGCACATACATACTTGTAGGCAAACACTCATATGCATAAAAATAAATGTTTTAAAGAAAAAAAAACAAAAAAATGATATTGAGAGAAAGGAAAGACGTTGCTTACTCATCTCTGAGTGCTTTAGAAGGCTTCCTATGTGTTAGAGCCTGTGGATGATCAGTGAACCAGTCAGAGAAGGAAGGTGGCCTCAAAAAGCTTATATTTCCATGGGAAAAACATTTAAATAAACAAACAAAAAAGTTAATAATAATATTTAAGAAAACAGTGATTATTATAAAATATTGAATGTGAGTGATAAAAAGAATAGTTTTAGTATCAAAACACTGGGCTGTGAGTGTAGCTCACTAGTATAGCACTTACCTAGTATTCATGAGTTGCTAGGCAGCCTCTCAAAGAAATAAAGTAAATNCAATAAAAGTACTACATATCAAAATCAGTGTGGCATGCAAAAAATAATCAATTCATAGAAAGAAAGAACTCAAACTTCTATATGAGGAAAAATTTGAAGCTAAATTTAAAATTGTAAATATTCAATTCAGAAATTATAAAACAGCAGAAAAAGCCAAAAAATGAAATTACAATGTCAAAATTGAAATTGATAAAACTAGAGGTAAAAATGAAATATATTAATCAAGCTAAAAGTTTTTACTATGCAAATACTAATAAAATNGACATCACCTTGCCAGATTTGTTTTTGTATATTTTCAATTTTGAAGTGTACGTGTATGTGAACCTGAGTGAGTTTATGTGTACCACATGCATGCAAGAGCCCATGGCAGTGAGAAGAGGGTGTCAGTTCCCCTGGAATCAGAGTTACAGGCAGTTGTGAGTAACCAGAAATGGGATCTGGGAACCAAAGCCAGGTCTTCTACAAGAGCAATAAGTGCACTTAACTGCTGAGCAATCTTACTAGCCCCAAGAGACATATTTTTAAAAAATACATAATGCATCAAAACTGATTCAAGAAAGCCTAAAATAGAAAAATATCCACTAAAAATAGTAAACCCATTATTTAAAATCATGAAGCAAACAAATGAAAACCCACTAAATATATCAGCATCAATCATTACAAACCCATTGTCACAGATGATTGGAAGCACACTAGATTAGGGGTGAGCAAATGTTTTCTATAAAGACAAAAGGATGGTTTAGGCTTTATAGGTTATATAAAATTTCTTCTGTGTACAGTTTGGTTTTGTTTTGATTTTTACAGCCATTTAATAATGTGGTCACCATTTTTAGCTCATGAGTTATACAAATACAGGCCATGGATTCATCCTGCAAGCTCTGGTTTGCCAAGATTGCTCTGGCCCAATAATCTTGGAAAGANTCCCAGAAACTCATCAAAGGAGTTTCTAAAGAAATGAGTGCACCAAGAAAGGGGAAGAAGAGGGACACAGGTGACATGCCATGGAACCTCGGAGAGGAATGAAAAAAATTCTCATGGTGGAAGGCACTCATGCAGCAGGGCTGGAGGGCAGCCCTCCCAGATGGGAAGGGAAGAGAGAGGTTTTGAAAGAGCTGACTCCAAGAAAATGATGAAACTGATAGATATACCTGTATTTGGTTATAGAAAAAGGTGTTTGACTTATATATTGATGNGTTTGAAAATATCTTCATGATTCAAAGCATATGCATGAAAACCAAACAAGTTATAAAATAAGGCAATGGATGATTCCAGGAAAAAGAAAACAAACACATAGTATTCAACATGAGTCAATAACTAATAATTAGAGCAAGAATGGGAAAAGTATATAAGAATATTAAACTCATTTTTAAAGCAAAAGAAACATTTTTAAAATCAGGAAATCATTATATATCACATTATTTAAAACATGATCTGAGGTATGAGAATGTTTTCTGATTGTATGTTCTTACTCATCAGTATTGTGTTAACGTCATCATAACAATGGCAAAATATGTCTGGCTTTAGAGGAGACAGTAATCTATTTTTGAGGCCCTAACAATGAATTCATTAACATTCCACAAAGGATACATAAATATAACATAGTTTTAAAGTCATGCATTTTTGGTTTGTGACAATGCTATTATTCTCGTCATATTTTGTATCTGAATGTTCCAAATATCTTCCCATTAAGCGTACTGTGTTCCAGAGGACTCAGATAGTGCTCTACNATCATCTCTCCATTTTGAAAGTGGATTTTTTTCAAACTTTTGATGCATAGTTGAAAAATAATAGCGACCTAGAGATCTTTGTCTCTGTATTTCCTCAGCATTTAGCTGTATGAACGTGATCTTAACTGTCTCCTGCTACAAAGAATTGCTGTAATTATCAAAACCTACAAACTATGGAAGGAAGTGATTCCATCACATACATTAATCACATCATCAGTGACTCTTTAATCAATGATCTTTAANTTAAGAACAATTCATTTTCCATCCTCAGAAAACATTAGTTAGGAAGATAAAGTGTCTTCAGACTTACCATAGCTCTCTACAAAACCATGTTCAACATGAACTGAACTATTGATTCTTATCTTCCTAACATGCTAAAGAATTACTGTCATTTTCTTTGTTTCCTCCTATGTTTCTTTGCTGTTTATGAATTTATGTGCANTTAAAATCATTTATTATCTACATATACCTACAGAGAAATATGTTTCAAATACTATAAAGTTATATGTTTGTGTTTAATTTTACAACTATGTGGCGTAATTACTCTCTCATGCTCATCCAATTCCCAGAGCTGTCAATCATCTTGGAGGTTGCTGAGGCTGTTGGCTTCTTGAAGTCACATGCATTTACTCATTTGCCTATTGATACATCTCACTCCCTAAAAGGACACTTGCAGTGTCAACCACAGATACATTTTGGAATTGGTAAGATACCAGTAAATTCAATACATGAANTCAAAGCTGCAAAACAACATGAAGAAATAGACATTATGGCACATAGCNNAGGTGCACTCTATTCAGGAGATGGTGCCTGCTAACCAAACTACAAGGAATATTAACTTATTGATACTGGATGCTGGATTATACAATGGCAAACAGTAATCCAACACATGACAATTCCTTTGAGTTTAATCACTCTTGTCTAAACTTATCAAACCCATGGAGTAGAGTCTTAATCCCATGCCAGAACTGACATTTAAATTTTCTACCCCTATGNGAATCCTTTCATTCTATTTTTATGTATTTTTATAAATGTTAATNATGTATAAATGATAAAGGGAAATGGAGCTGCTGATTGGAGACAATCATCTCTGGGGTATATATTCTTATTGGCCCCTTTCACAACAGATTAAGGTCGTGAGTTTGTGTGGAATCTCCTGGCACAGCCCTGTGACTGTAACGTGGTGGACAAAGTCATGAAGATTCTTCCTGAGTTACAGAGGCATTCCACACTTGTTTCACTTCTCAGTGGGAGGGAGAACAAAACAACATGCTTATTGCCTTCTATAGGAATTTGGGTGGAACAAGGGCTGAATATTAATTGTGTTTTTACAGGAAGAGCTACACCAGGAAGCTTTTCTAACTGGAGAAAAAAAAAAAAGATAGGAATGTAAATAGGCAATGTGCTTCAGAAAAAAAAAACCCAAAACCAAGAGTTCTGCAAATGACTCACCTGGAAGTCACGTCAGGAATGTCTGCTTTGTACCAGATGGCTGCTTTGCGAAGCAGACAGGATGCTTGAGATCCGGGTTGAGGGAATGAGTCTCTTCTTTAGACCAGATCCTTGCTTAATCTTCTTGAGCTTTAGACCAATCCAGGTGGAGCCTCTTTCTGGAGGCCCTGGAGATGGCTCTGTTCTGGGCTCCTCTGCTGACCACTCAGAGTTCTTGTTTCAGTCCT
>LZPO01097306.1:0-11070 GCA_001675575.1 Neotoma lepida | reverse complement strand
CCGACACACTCATCATCACTATTTAAAATGGAAAGAGACAGGCAAGTACCTTCCTGTGTTGGTAATGGTTTCAGATTGGTGTGAATATGGGGGCTTTGGTTTCAATCCCAAGTCTGTCACTCATTAGCTGTATCAGTCCTCTGAGCCTCTGTTTCATGGTCTATAAAATGACAATGACAGTTCGGGTCTCACCGAACAGCAGAGACAAGTAAAGATGATAGCAATGTGAAACAATATATTATAATATTGCTGGGCACATAAACACACAACAACCACAGCTACTGTAATTATGATCGGCTGCTCAGTTTCCAGCAAGGCCCAAAAGACCTGGCAGAAAAAGGATACATGGTGATGGGGAAGCAGGGCAGAGTCAGGAGTGTATTTATGCAGACCATTGGAGTGGTTAAATCCATTTTTTGTCATGCTCCTGTGGCTGGCAAATCATTATGGTTTGCAAGATCTTGTGCTATAAGGCAGAGGGCTTTCACCACCTCCTTGCTAATAACTGTAGTGACCTCTAGTGGTACCCATTTTTTCATAGAGCAGGAAAAAATGTTGCACCTCGGTGAAAGGCCACTGCTAGCACCTTTTACTATTTTGCTTGTAAACCCAAAATTTAGAGATTGGTTAAGTGAAAATGAATCTTATGCTGAACTGACTTAGTAATTTAAATTTTATCACATCAGAGTTATTTTAAATCACTGGATATTTCACATCTCATTTCCATATGACTTTCTACCCAGTATTCCAGAGTCACAGGTCCCATACATTAGAATTTTCTCAAAACCTCCTAGACACATCTCATGAGCCAGGTATTGTGCCAGCTGGGTAGAAAAGAATAAATAAAGATAGAAAATGGGCAGGGCAGATAACAGAACAAACAAAAACTGTCTGTGTTTCAAAATGTACTAAAGTAGACATTGGCCCTATGAGAACAGCATCATTTGACCCTTCACGGAATGTGGGTGATTTTGCTTTCTCAATATAATAAGAAGACTCTGGAACTCTGAAACATATCAGAATAAAACTGGCATGTTGATAGGGATACAAAGAAATGCTCACATGGGTTGAGATATTTGGCCAAAAGAGAATCACCAGGGGTCTGGAGAGACGGCTCAGGGGTGACTGGCTGCTCTTCCAGAGGACCTGGGTTTGATCCCCAACACCTGCGTGGTGGCTCCCAAGGGATCTGACATCCTCCTGGAGACACAGCACACATGTGATGCACAGACATACATGTGGGCAAAACACTCATACACAGAAAATAATAAAATAAAAACATTTAAGAATATACGAAGAGAGATAGAGACAGAGACAGAGAGGGACAGGCAGAACCACCAGGCACAGGGACTTGAACCTGTAAGTTCAGGATTCTCAAGACTGAGGCAGGAGGATTGCTACCAGTTTGAAGCTAGCNTACACTACATACTTCAGAGCTCCAGGCCAGCCTTGGCTATGTAGTGAGAAGAAGCATGAATATTAAACCATGAGAACTGAAAATTAAAAAAACTACTTAGCCATTTTAAATTTGTTGTCTTGCTTATTCAGTAAGTATATATATCACTGTTTTTCTGGCAATTCTATTTGAAATAAAAGCACTTCTTTATATGAAAGCCAACATTAAATGTGTAAGTGCAAATGATTTGTATGCTTTCATATGATTCTAATATAAAGAATTTCACAAGGAAGAGGAAGGCTTTGTCAGTGTGTCCCAACTTGTGGAATATTGTTGATGCTCATACAGTTGGTGTGTAAGGAGCAAACATCCACATAGAGAATGCTAGTGTTCTCACAAGGCCCAAAGTGTGCTCATTTTTATTTGATAGTTATATGGAGCTAAGGAATATTTTTAGCCTCTTCTGAAAGTACAATTATGTCCTATTTCTTCATTTGGACTTCACAACGATCATTAGTGATGTTAGCCCGACAGTCTAATGGCCACAAATAACTCTTCAGACTTGGTGGGGTTTTAAAAATTCAAACAGCCTAAGTCAATATAAAATTTTCAAAAACTAATTCACAGAGATCAAATTTTCCTCCTCTCACAACTTGGTAATTTGTAACTAGGTAGAAATGGGTAAGAGATTCCCCTCAAACACAATGTCTTCCGAAAGAACACCAGGCCCCCTCCATCATTTTTGCTTTCTCCTTTCAGGGTTTATGGTTAGAATCATTATGGCCCTAGGATGTCCTGAGAGCTCAAAAATAGCCAGTTAGAAGCATGCCAAATGCCTTCTTTTTAAAGATTATGGTCTAGTATGTTCATCTTTATTCTTTCTTTTCCCATGCTTGTTCATTCTTTATCCTGTTGAGGGCTCATTTTACTTATTCTCAGCTGGCTACCAGCTTAAGACACTTCAAATCTTCTGTCTTGCTCATTTTCAGGCAGAGCTGANGGATAAGCTGTCGCCTGAGCTGATGAAGTGTGTGTCTTAGTGTTTCCCACCGTCAGATTTAATCACTCCAACTTGTATTTTATATTTAAAACTATAGTGATAATCCTACAGCCTTTCACAGGAAGTAGTCTTAGTAAACACCAAGTGGTGACTTGTGCACAGCTGGACAGCTAATACATTTGTTGTTGTTGTTCTTATTGTTATTTTTTTGCAGTGTTGAGGATCAAATCCAGAGCCTCACAGTTTTATCCCATTCTAGATTATAGTAATTATGTTGGCTTAGTTGTCTGCTTAAAACATTTCTATATAAAACAGCTACAAAAATATTCTCTTTAAAAAGGATTTATTTGTTTTTATTTTATGGATATGGGTATTTTGCCCACATGTATTACCACATGCCTACAGTACCTATAGAGGCCAGAAGAGGGCATCAGAATACCCTGGAACTAGAATTACAGACATTGGGAGCCACTGTGTGGGTGCTGAGAGCAGAATCTGGGCTCTCTGCAAGAGCAGCCAGGGCTCCTAATCAATTGGCCATCTCTCCAGCCACTGTAAACATATCTTGAACTAGAAAGAAATTAGTTGACTACACGGATTTCTAGGTAACCTTTCAAGATGAATAATCAAAGCTGTAATATATTAAAGCATATCTTTTTATCCCAGGAAAGNAATTAAACCTGACATGGTCTTCATCAGAAAATGCTTAAAGCAGATTAGATATGTAAATCTAATTCTGTAGAGTTTGGTGGTAGATTTAGCCCCAAGGAGCTCCAAAACTCTGAGGAAGAGACCAGGGATATNGTTAAGCCTTGGAAACTTTGCAGCTGCTTGTGGTAATGTCTTCTTTGATACATTTGGTTATATCCACATGCCACTAGTATCTTCTCTCTTTTTAGGTCTGGTGAACAGGTTCAAGGCCNTTTGTCCCTTATTAATTGTTTATCTCAGCAATTTGCTGCCACCTAGTGTCCTGGGTAAAGTGTCATCTATTTAATCTGAGTGTGATGGAAGGAAGAAATGGGTCCAATTATCCCGAGACCACATAATACAAAACGCTGGACCTCCAAGTGACATGATAATGAGGCCCACTTGTGCCATTGGCTTGATATCCAACCCTTATTAATGTGTGTCTTACAGGATGAGTGGGGAGTGAGCTGGTCAACTTATGCTTTCAAATCCAACGGAACCACCTCAAATCTCTCCTAGCACCTTAGTTTCAACCCTAGTAAATTAATGAGGAGAATTCCCCTAGCTCAGGCCTGATTAAATAATTTAGTTCAAACAAAAAGATTTGACAGAATTTCTGAAAGGTTTTCATGGAATTGGGTCTACTGTTTCCAGGGACACTTTGGGATAGCTGGTCTTCCTGCAGGCAACATCCCTTCCAAATTTCTTTGCATAATTAGACTTCCTCCATTCTGTGTTCCTATTTATAAGCAGCTACAGTTGGCCTATGGAAGTCTAGTTCTTCCTAAGATCTGACAGCAGTGAGCTTGTTCCACTTACAGCTGTTCTGAAGACTAGATTCTATTTTGGGAAATGAACACAGCACTGTTATGTAAAGTCTGAAGTCTGATTGATAGGCATTGAGGTGGGCAGAGTCATCAAAATCTGAAAGTTGGGTGCTTGGAGGGGAAGGATGTATTATCATTAGTGAGGTAGGAGGATGGACGTGTCTGGGAGGACTGAGTGATGGGTTGGCAGTACCAGGCCCCACTGTTGCTCTTACGAACTGAGCCAGCATCCTGGAGAACTTAGCTCTCCTCTGACCTTCTCAGAATACACAAGTACTGCTTGTCAAAAGACGTCCCTACCAGTCCCTATCTGGCCACAAACAAAGTTANTTCTGTTTATTTCCCTAGATCTTACTCCACCAGAAAGCTAGAAGGAATGACTTCATCAAATCAACCAAAAGTGAGTTAAGGGAATAAAAACGAGGGGAAAAAAGAAGGAAGAAATGAAGAAAGGGAAGGAAGGAAGGAAGGAAGGAAGGAAGGAAGGAAGGAAGGAAGGAAGGAAGGAAGGAAGGAAGGAGGGAGGGGGAGAAGGAGAGAGGGAGAAAGCACGGAAGAACAGCGTCAGTGTTATGTCCGCTCTAGGCTCTGTCTCCCTTCTCATCTCCCCCACATCCCTCTCTATTGATTTTAACATAATCCTTACACTCGCCCATTCTCCAGCTCTGCCGTGTACACATTTATCCTCTTCCCTTCTTTTTCATTTCTTCAAGAAACACACTACAGAATCATGCTCCCGGTAGCCAAACAACACATGATCTTGGTGAAGGCTCCACTTCTGAGGTAAGTCTGTCCTTGTGAATGTTTCTCACCTTTTCCCGACATAACTATGGGCTTCAAGTGTTGGATTTGTGGTCAGAGCACGCAAGACATGCGTCTTCGCCTTTGTAATTCTGAACCCTTCCCTTTAAACACCCTCCTTTCTCAGTGCAGCCTCCAACTGAGCCTGTGCTTTCTCTCTAGATCATTAACCACTTGGCTACATGAAGGAAGTGTGGATCGTGTGCCTATTCAGATCTTGGCGGTCTTATTTTCTGCCTATGTCTCTGACGGCATTCTTAATTCATTCTTGATGAATAAAGCTATAGATCAGTGGTGATGAAAAAATACATAGATGGTAAATCCTAGTACAAATTCATGCATGTGTGGTTGGGCAGGCAGCACTTAGTATCCTGGGACTGTTCCCAGGCCCCCGAAAGGAAGCAAAGCATACCGATGCTCAAGTCCCGTATAGAATAACATCGTGTCTTTATAGAAGAGGCACACCTGCTCCTGCGTACTGGAAACCATTGTTAACCTACAATGCACAACACAATGTAAACATTATGTTAATGTGTGTATCATTGGGGAATAATAATAATGGTGTTTATACTTCCCCCATTTCTAGCTCTAGTTGGTCAAGTTCTTGAACGGCTACAGAAGACTGACCACATACCTACATCTATATGTGTACCTTCAGTTATAGATAGACATGCACATATTAACACACATGTGAGAGATGCCGAGGCCTGGGATGTGAATTTATAATTAAATATAAAGGTAATGAAAGTGCTTTCTCTGAAAAACACCTCAAAATAAAAATTTCCTACACAAAAGTAAAGCTGGCAATTTCTAAGACTGGGAACAAACATTATGATAACAAAATATCTGCTTCTTCCAGTTTTTAAAGCCATTGCTGACCTTCGGTTACATAAAGCAGGCTTCAAATATTTGTAAACCCTTTTATCAATATAACCAAAGGCTTTTTACACTCTTGTTTTTATCAATATAACCAGACACACTCTTCAGGTACAACAGTGACTCTATTGAAGTGTTCTTGGTAGGACGTTAAGAATAACCCATTCTGTAAAAAGATGAAAAGTAAAATCCTTGAGCCTGGAAGAAGCACACATTCCAAGAGTGTGAGCTAAGATCTAACAGTGAGGTGTAAGGAGAGTTGAACATGGGCATTGTGTTGCTGTACTGTATCTGTGAGGATGGACTAGGCAAAGAAGCCAAGGTACTATCACCTCTTCTGATAGCCACACATAAAATTCACTGAAGTGGTAATTTTGTAAAACTTTGAAAAGATTATTGGTATTGTATGCTATTTTAAACAACACACGATTTCTCTTCAGCCTTAGGTTGTAAATAAAACAGACTCAGAATAGCACAATACATATTTCTCAGTTTTGATCATGAAACTTGTTCATCTCGAGACTGTCAGCTACAAAAATATTATGAAACTAAACTAAACTAGGTGGTTTTCCTGTTTCCTACGAGGTCTAGCTTTCTAAACCTTCTCTTACCTGCTTAGCCAATGATAGCCCAGTTACAGAAAAGCCACTTGGGCTTTTTGTTCAGCTTTCCAATCTTACTATATAAACCAAACTAGAAGTTACTTTGTGTCTTGTTTCACCCAAAAAAACATAAAGACTGATCGACACCCTCCACTGGAGGGAACAGAACTCAACCAGAATGATGGATTAGAAGCCTGTGACTCAAGGCTGACCACAGACGAACAACAGGAAATATCCACGAGGCTTATCATGCTGCTTATGGAAAACACTGCATTGGGACTAACTTACCTTGACAATAGCTTATGCTCTGGAATTTCCTTCTTCTGTGATACATTGTATGGTGCCCTTTAACCAGCGAGAAAGACAGAGGCTCTGCTGATAGGCATGTGTGAATCACCAAAGGCTGCTTTACTAGCTACATGGTTTGTGATTCATGAACTTTCCTGATGAATTTGAACTTCTTAATCATAAAATGGACTTTAAAAAATGTCTGGCAGTCCCATGGTAGAAATTGGAGATAATGTGCAAAACGCATCCAGAATGCACATTTAACCATGACTGAGAGTATTTTGGGAGCTGGACTACAGAAGATTGAAATGGAGTAAAAGATTCTAGTGAGGATACAAGTAGACAAAAGCTGAGGGTTGGGGCACATTAAAAATCCTGGTAGTAAAACCTTTCCCTGAGAGCCAACAGGTACCATGGCCAGAGAAGCCACATGTTGAAGACTGTGAAGTATGAGACATCCAAAACAGACATCCTGTCTGTCTCATCTATGAAACAGTCCCCAAACACGTTCTCACAATAGACTCTTTAAAAAGCAGTACTCATGGGGAAAGCATCATTCTGCAAACCTGCTTAAAATCAATTTTGTGAACTGCAATGCAGTCTTGGAAAATCCAACTTTCATCACCTATTTGGCACAAGCTAAACAGGCATATTTGGAGTATTATTTATTATTTTATCTAAATTCAGCCCTTGGAGGGTGAGATGGCTGCACTGCTAAGTATTCATCAGGAACACATAGGGAAGGGCTTTTATGTTAATTTTTCAATTTTGCTATTGATCCTCAAGGGTTACATTTGAACGAAGAGCTGAAGTGAGGTTCCTCTCCATATGTTTTGAGAGAATCAAGACATGTGTCGAGACTGAACCCATCTCCCCTTCAGCAGCAGCTGTACAGAGCTATGCTCCAGAACCTCAGCCAAGCACATCACCATATAGATTCACAGCTCTACACCAAAAAATGTTAAATTCACTAGACAGTGTTTGTTACTGTATAGGCAAATTGACTTTTTCAAACATCTATTAAGCACCTTTTCACACAAGTCACAGTATAAATGATATTTAATTTTTCAGGTATCTTGCCTAAAGCTCAAAAATCATGAGGAAGTTGTTTATTATACCTCAGAAAGCTTTTGGCAGTGGCCATAAAGGCAGCATATAAAGTTTCAACACTTCAAAGAAAGGAAAAAAATATTTTGGGAGTCTATCAGTATTCCCTTTGGTGGGGTTAGAAGTAGCTGTTGGGTAGCTAAATATTTCTTGGCTCAAACAGAATAAAATGCTTCTATATAGAGAAGAAAAGGTAAGGTTAATGATATAAAAACCAAATATGTCAGTCAAGGGGTGTATACTTGTCTAGTACCAACAAGGACCTAGGTTCAACTCCCAGCACCAGAAACAAACTAAATTAGAACATCTCCACATCAAAGGAATCTTGTAAAAGTGAATCACTTAAAAGTGAATAGACTTAGGAAAAAATAGATTCACAGCATATATCTAGCCAAGGATGCATATCTATAATATAGTTATTACAAGCACCTAATTCTAAAAAATGTGATAAATATGGGTGAGCATACACACATTTCAGAGAGAAGTATAGCAGCAATCAGTAAGTACACTAAAGATTTTAGTACCACTAGTCATCAGTCATATGCAGCCTAAGACTGCTCACTAGACTGTCCAAACTCAAAAGCTCTGACAATATCAAGTGTTGGCAAGGATACAGAATACCTGAAGCTCCCAGGCACTGCTGGTCATAGTGGAACATAGATGATGTTGTCACAGTGAAAACACCATAGAGAGCATTTAGGCAGATGTAGACCATCTAGGCCAGTTGTTTCACATGGCCTATTGGTGAAATCAAGCAATGAGATAAGTTTGAGCTGGATGAGGCTGCTGCCCGCAGCACACAGAGCCCCATTTTACAGAAAACTTCTTGTTTTTAATAAGTCATGGGATTACTCACTAAAATAAAATAACATATATATATATATATACATAAAACAAAATAAAATAACATAAAATAACTAAAAAAAACAAACATACCATAAAATAGTCACTTTTAAGTCATTACCAAGTGTCACTGTTGTTGTGATTACATGGGCTGTACCTTTATGTTGTCAGCAGCTTTATTGATGCCAGTGTCTTCACAAACCTATGCACTGAAAGGTCATAATGGATACAAAATTGCTAGGGGGTAGCACTTCCATTATAGTCTTACATGCAATCAATTGTTGACCAAAATGCCATCGTACCACAAATAACTGCATTTATTAAAGGAAAGTGGAACCATGTCTACACAAAAATGTGGCTTGCACAAATGTATTCATCGTAGCACTTGGATAATTCCAAACTGAAATAGCACCAACATCTCTCCATGGGAAAATGAATAAATGACTTATGGTGTGTTCATATGATGGAACACTATTCATTAGTAAAAAGGGAAAGTCCAAAAGTAAGCACAAAAGCCTGTATGAACCTCAAACTCATTGTGCTGAATGAATAAGGTAAGCACAAAATACTACACATGGTCAGACTCCATTTATATGAGTCCAGACTCAGACAAAAGTAACCTATGGTCATTGAAGTCATCGTGAGAACTTGGCTGGAATGAAATACAGAGGTGATTCGGTGGTGTTAAAAATACTCTGGAATCAGTCTATGAGTGGCACACCCAGGTGGCAATCCTTCCAGACTTTTCTACTAGGCCTCACTGTGAACTGTGGACTATACAAAAACCAACACCCAAGGCTGCTGGACAGAGACAAAATCAAACAGATACTGGCAGATGGCAGTCACTGGATAAAGAAAACAGAATTAAGTGGATTTTAAGTTGGTGTAGCTTTCAGTCTGAAGGCGAACATAGACTGTGCCCTATCGAGCAGCAAGAACCTGAAGTCGAATGTGCTGGGTCATTTGCTGAACAACACAGCAGCTTGGATGTAAGAAAGGAGTCAGAGTGACTTAGGCTAGACAATCATGAATTGTATACCAGCTCACATCTTTCCGTATATATTCACCAGAACAATCCCTGGCAGTTCAGCTAAGACTGAGGAATTGACTGAGGTTTCAGCTGCCTCCAGCTGCAAGACAGACACAGTACAGTTTATGTCCAGCCAAGTCGTATACCCAGTAATTCGAAAAGTTAAAATTGTAAACAACATTATAGAATACAGCATTTGACACCACATATCATTTGTTCAAAATGTAATCCAAAGTTATTCAGTAAGGAAAATACTTACAGACAACCAGATCAGACACTGACTATGATGGATGGTCTATATACTGGAATTAGCAAGCTAGAAACTTTAATGAGGCTGTTACAACCATACTGTAGAATGTAAAGCAAAGTATCCATGATTTAAAAAAGAAAGAAATACAGTAGACACATAAGATCTGGGGAAGGGGAACTGAATGAAAATTCTATAATTGAAATATATATATATATGGAATTTAGAATAGATTTAACAATATGTGGGAAATTATAGCATAGAGAATGAGTGACCTTTAAGGCAGGGAAAGTAGCGATTTTCTAAACTGGTGAAGATGAAGGGTGGAAGACAGGACATAGTGAGTAGAGTCCGGGGATCACTGAGCAAGCATCCAAAGGGCCAGGACAGCACACTTGGAATCCAAGAATAAGAGGAAGAGGGAATGATGCTCGCACAAAAATATTCTCAGGAAATAAGAGCTGAAAAACTTTCATATTTGGTGAAAGAAAAAATTGTAGATTTTACAGTCTCAGGTAATTCTGATTCTAAGTGGCAGCAAATGGGTGCTCACTCTTGAGGTCTCATGAAGTCTCAGTTTTTCTCTTTGATTGAAAAATTTCATAATAAAACATTGAAAGCTGCCATAAAAGTTCATTGAAATGAGCACTTGACAGCTGCGTATTTCATCGTGCGTTAGCAGTGTTTCAGTTTTTAAAGTAACTAATTCTGGAGTGTTGGTTTGTATTCAGACTTTGAGCATTAACAGGAAGGTATACGGTATACGGAAGCAACACGGTTATGATTGCTTAACATAGGTTAAGTGTAGTCTAGGGAAGGGTGTGGATGATTGGCACACTGATGTGGGGTCTACTCCAGAGCTGCTGGTCCCCTCCTCAGTCCTCCTCAGTCCTCTCAATATGTAAAAGCTACCTTCTGGATAAATATGTGCATCTAATAAATGTCAAAAGGAGACAAAAGAAAAGATGGCTGATAAGTCCGTACCCTTCCAACCTCCCTCCCTCCTCATCCTCTGCTGGGGGTCCGTGCTTTATCTCAAGAGTGCATGAAAAAGATCCATGAGAAAGACAGTCCATCTCCAGATACAGGCAATGAAGAGTGTTCTTCAGAAGTAAGTGTTTCATCTCTCCCACTGTGTGTAAACAACCCCTGTATGCTAGGGAAAATCACTTTCTTCCTCACAACATGAAGAGGCAAGAAAAGAAATGGTGGGCTGGAGATGGCTCAGCAGGTAAAGCTGCCTTCCATGAAGCATGTCCATCTGAGTTTGAGTCTCTGTAGAAGGAGAGAACTGACTCCCTCAAGTTGTCCTCTGACTACATGCATGGTATGCTGTAGCGTGCACTAGAACAAGCATACAACA
>LZPO01097305.1:127146-148951 GCA_001675575.1 Neotoma lepida | reverse complement strand
AATTACTCATCCTGTCACCCTGTTATAGCAACACAGGTCAACTAAGACACCATACAGAAAACAACTCCAATGGAGAAAGAAGAGGGTGTGTGAGGACAGAAGAGAAATACAAGCAGAGAGAAAAATGCAAAAAGCAACAAAATACAAAATGCTAGAGATCCAACAGAAAGGAAGGTGTTTTTACTGTGTGGATCCGACTGAGGAAAGCCTCTTGGAGTAAGGAGATAGTGTAATATAAACTGCCAAAACTGAAGCACGTGGAAAAATGACTAAAAAACAAATAAAAAAAACGTAACAGCTTGGACATGAATCCCAATACTCAGGAGACAGAGGTAAGCAGGTCTCTATGAGTTTCAGGCCAGCCAGCACAATATAGTAAGACCATGTCTAAAAAAAAAAAATCTAAAACACTATAGAGACCATAAAAAACATGATGGAGAGATGTACAGGTAAAAAACTTGGATCTATAGATTTTAAAAAAGGAAGATTATTGGAAAGGAGGAAGTGAGGCTGACAGAGGACAGATGACACTGTTACAACAGTGATTTGATGCCTGGGTTACTGGGGCAGGAGAGATGCCTTGAGTCACAGTGAGGGCTGAGGAAGAGGGCTCAAAGGAGACAGAGAAAAGCAGTCAAAGTTATACACCTATGCCCAGGCAATGGAGGGTGCCAAAGTGGAGGGCAATGTACCAGGGGCAAGTATCTTTGAGGACCAAGGTGGAGCCCAGCAGCAGGAGCCAGAGACACTGTACACATATGTACACCTGTCTCTTATACACGGACCAAGGTGGAGCCCAGCAGCAGGAGCCAGAGACACTGTACACATATGTACACAGAGGTTAAGTGGGATGAGAAACTTTTTCCTAGACTACAAGTTGTCAAAAAGCCCCTTGGATTGCTAAACAACATNATAGGATGAGATCATGGAGACAGCTGGAGACTGCGAATAGGAAGACATGCCCACAGCTTCCCAAAAAGCAGAAAGCTAAGGAGGTAAACAATTCCCCATTCAGCAGCGGAGAGACAGAGCTAGAGGGGTTAAATCAGACTGGGAGGAACTGTTTAAAAATGGAGTATTTAAAATATAGAAGAAAGGTAGGAAATTAGGATAAAACATGTGATTGGCTGGCCAGAAGGGGAGCCCATTCCTATGAAAATGTGCCACTACTGTGGGGCTACTGGAATCAATATTATTACTAAATATAAAGTCATGAGTGTCTTAATTTTATTGTATTTTATAACCACTTTGAGTAAGTCTGTGACTCACATAAATTTAGAAACTCAGCCATTCTGAAGACACAGACTTGTAATAACAGATAGTAAATGGCTGAGGCAGGAGGACTGCAAGTTCCAGGACAACCTGAGAACTCTGTCAAACTTGAAAACATAAAAAGGGGGCTGGGAATATATCNTAGTGTCAGAGTGCCTGTCTAGTATATACTGGGGAGGGGAGGTTCAAACTCTTCTTAAAGGGGCCAGAATTGATGAAGTTTAGAAAAGGCTTTTAAGTACTTTCTTCTGACCTTGTACTTACAAAATAGTGATATGTACACACTTACCCCAAACAATTTCTTTCTTTTTTTTTTTCTTCAAGACAGGGTCTCACCATATAGCTCTGGCTGTCCTGGACTCACTCTGTAAACCAAGCTAGCCTAAAACTCAGATCTGCCTGCTTCTGCCTCCTGCTGGGATTAAGGGTGTACATCACCATGCNCAGCCCAAAGCAATCTCTTTAATAAGGTCATTGGCTCAATCTATCTTACCAAGNAGTCACTCTCTAAATTCTTCTCTGGGTGTTTTGGTTTTAATTTTGAAGCTCTTCCCAAAGAGCTTTACATTTCTTTGCTATTTTATGTCTATAATGAACTACAATTTAACACTNTAGTTTTCCAGATTAGGTATTTAAGATACCAGACAAGTACAAAATATTCCTTAACAAATACAAAGGGAGGACCTGGATTGAACCTCCTGACCTGAAAGAATCTTGCAAGTCCGTTTTATGAGAAAAAGTTTCTATCTGATTTGCACTCAGCCCCACAGTTCTTCTTCCTCACTGTGGTCTGGGAGGGAGCCAAAGGCCTTATAGAGGCTAGGTGAATGCCTACTGCATTGCTCTACCTCAGGCTCACAAACCCAAACCTATAAATTCTTTTCAAGGACACCTCATTTTTGATGAGTTCAGAGAAACACAAGGAGCTGTTAAGTAGACTGCTTTGATGCTTCAGAAATTCTAGCTAGACCCACTCTCACTCTGGTTTCCTGCAGCCTAAGTCCAGTGTGTGGACTTTGCAGCAGCTGCCCTGCTTCCCCAGGTCATGTGCGTCTTCCTTCGGGACACAAGCCTGACTGGCCCTTGGTCTCTTTATCCAATGCTGCTTCATAGCACTCATCATCACTGGTGTCTCTGTCTCCTGAATCTGAGTTCTAAGAATGTACCACTATGTGGGCTCCCTGTTTGATTTTTTTCCTTGTCTCTACACCCCAGTCTAGAAGCCTGAGTTAGGGGCAGGGCACTGTGATGTCGTCTTTATTGTTAGAGTCCCAGTGACTCAAAGCACTATGACACTGGATGGACACTCCAATACATTTTTCACAAATCAATGACCGCACTAGCTTTACAGGGTTTGTGTGCATCTATCTCATCTTTTAGCTTGTCATTTATTAGAGGAAAGAACATTTAATTATCTTATTCTTTTTACATAATGATGGTTATGACCACATTAGGTTAAAGATAAAGCCACTGAAAGATGGAGTAGCCTAAGTCTAGTTCCTCACTCAATAAAGTTAGAGATTTATAATCTGGACTACAGAAGGGATTACTGGGTCCAATTAATTACACCCAATGTTTCTTAGAAAGAAAAATATTGGGCTGGGCATGGTGAAGCATGCTTTTAATTCCAGCATTTGAGAGGCAGAGGCAGGTAGCGTTCTAGGCCAGCTTGGTCTACAGAGCAAGTTCCAGAACCAGGACAGCCAGGTGTCACATTATTATATCTTATGTAAGGAATTACATCTTATGAAAGGAAATCAGAATAACAACACTCCTTAAATTTCCTTTCCATGGGTCTTCCCAAAATATCACATATGGCTTTCCAAGACATAGCCTGTCTCAGTAAGTAAAATGTAAATGTAACTCAGTATAATCCCATAAGGGCTGGGTGGGAATCAGGGCTGTTTTTCCCATTAAGCATTGTGTAAAGTAGCTACATTATTTAGGGACCATATACCCGAAAGGATTACTTTTTGCATTTTAGTTCTTTCTTTCTCTAAGTAAGTACACAAGATGAATTAAGAGCACTTTCTGTATCACCGCCAATCTGATACCATGTAGGTAACTCTGCAGGTAAGACGGAGCACACAAAACGGCCGTCTACAGTCAGAAGCACAGTGCAGTCTTGATGTCCATTCTTTGTTAAACCTGGAAAACTGCCCCATTTTTTCCTGAAAAAACTGTGGACTTCCCAGCAACAGTATGCATACTTTTCCACACCCAGGAAAATTTACCAAGAAAAGAAGAGAAATGATCTAAAAAGTATCCCTCTAAGCATGAATGAACAAAACCTAGATTCTGAAACAATGCGTTCTTCTATTTATGAATAATTTAAGATACCCTATATGTTTTAAAATCATTAACTAATGTAGTTGATATAAAAATTCCACAAAAATGTAGATAGCCTCCTTGCTTTTGTTCCCTCTCCAAAAACCAATTACAGTCTGTAAAATAATCACCTATAGATAGAGGCGTGCTCCACAATTCCACTAGTGGCCACATATCCCAGAAAAATAAACTTATATTCACACACACACAGAGAACACACACCACACACACACTGCCACATGACTATGTATAGCAGCTTTACCTGTCGTTGTCAAAGCCCAGAAAGAACTATGAGGGGTTAAACTGTGGCACTCCTATGCTTTGAGTTGCTACCGAAGGGGAGATATTTAAAATAGACACACAACCTGAAATGTCCTAAAACAAGCCGATCCAAAGATTACCTGCTGTTCTTAGACAACATTCATAGTATGGAGGGCTGACTAATGGTTGAAGCAGCTGGGGGTGGGGGTGAGTGGGTGTGGTCACGAAGGGGAAAGATGAGTCTCTGTGGTGATGGAAATGTTCCTGTCTTGATTATTCAACATTAATATCCGGGCTATGACATGAAATAGACTGCAAAATACTACTGAGAAAAACTAGGGAAAGGGTTCAAGGACATGTCTATNATTTTGTACAACTGCTTTTGAATCTAAAGTTATCTCAAAATATAACATTTAATTAAAGATAAAATTAAGAAGGGGAACCAGGTGTAATAGCATTCAACAGACAGAGGCAGGCAGATGTCTGCGAGTGTGAGGCCAGCCTATTCTATATAGAGAGTTGCAGAACGTCAGAGCTATATGGAAACAGTGTGTCAAAAAAAAAAACCCCAACATGCACATAAAACAAATAAACCAAAAACAAACAACAACAAAACACACACACACTAAAACAAAAACAAGAAGGGAAACATTCTAGCTACTGAATTTGCTTTGCTATGCTGAGATATAAGCTTCAGAAATCACCCCTGGGCTTGGAGTCTTTGTAACAACTATGGAGGTGGATGAAATACAAACTGGGCCACTCATACAAAACCATAACTATTTCTGCACCTGTTGGCATCTTTGAATCTGCTGGTTCCTTGCCTGAGGGTGATCTCTAGGTAGACACACANCTTCCAGGTTCCTGCCACTAGGGTTGGAGGCATCCTCTGTAGACTAATTCTTCCCTTTTCTATGGATGCTACAAAGGCTCCTACTAGCATCCTACGAGTTCCCAGACAGCAANGAAGTAGCATCCTACNAGTTCCCAAACAGCAAAGAAGTAGGTCACGGCTACCCAAAGGTCGAAGGGTTGATAGTTTTCTTTATACAAATCTGATATTCCTACATACAATGAAGGCTCTGCCAGGTGAGGCAATTTTCTTCCAGAATCTGAAGGGCACTGATATATTTGATTAGGAGGAAATGTTCTACTGGGGGTGGAGGGAGTCTAATGTAGAGAATTAAAAAGTATATGTGGATGCCTGTCATCTTTTTTCTCCCATAAGTATAATAAAGGCAGGTTAGAAAGTGATTTGGAATCTACCTAATGATATCTGGTTGCTAGAAGAATCATAACAGCAAAAGAATTTTTAAAACTTTTTCAATCAATATTCATTCAATCAAATAAAGATGTTTTAGAAAAAAGGAACATAAAAATTTATTTCATTTTTCCCTATTCTTTGATTAAAGCAGCAAATATTCAGCAACCCTCTGTAACATTAAGCATTTTCAATAAAACTAGTGATATAGAAGCGCTTCACCTCCTGCACAGGACTGAGGATCAGAGCTAGGAGAATACTGTAGTCTATAAACAGCTACCCCCAAGCATGCCAGCATCACTGAGTGCCCACGTGTTCCATGTCCTTTGCATCTAGACGGAAACAGATCTCAGGAAACCCAAGAACATTGGCTGAATCTAAAAATAATAATAATTTGTCATGAACATTGTCAATCCTTAATATCTTGTACACCACTGATTACAGCTTAACTTGACCATGCTGCTTTATGCTTGGGAGAAGACAACCCACTAATCAATTGTGGACACTAATTGAAAATGCTACCTTGTAGAGGCATTTTAATAACTTAGTATTGGGGTGAAGTGTTCCCTCTGATACTTTAAAATAGTTTCAATAACAAAAATGTCAGCCAGGGTGCACGCAGCCTTTGCAAACACTAAAAGCTACAGTCTGAATAAGTGACCAAACCTCTCCCGGAAGGGGCAGTACAGTTCTGCAAGTGGTGAAGGTCATATGGAAAATAGAATTATATGCTAATTTGTTCCTATATTAAGTTATCATAGAAGGTCAGGTGAAACACAGTAAAGTGAATTCTGGAAAAAAAAATGAAGCAGATTGGTATNAACCATGTCAAAGTAAACTCTTTGCCTTAATACAAACAAGAAAGATTTTGAAAGCAGGGTCTTTCTTCCTTTACTATTTCTAACTAGACCTATACAATCACATGTGTAATTTAAAAACAAAAATGTTTTCTACAAATAGCTCTTTCCTGAAGAATTGGGGCATGATTTTTTTAAGAGAGAAAAGAAATAGAGAATGATCTAATATTCAAGGGAATAATTTTCTTCAAAAAAAAAAAAACCAAAACCAAAACAAACTTCACTTTAACTATTTAAATTAAGTTTACAAAGATAATTCTCTCTGCAATGTCAAATGGAGAGATACACACTAAGTGATGGGGTCATAAGTTACTACTATAATGCTTTATTTTACCCCAAATAAACTAAACAACAATAGAAGTGTTTCTGCTTAACATAGAGTGGTCTGAGGAAAAGATACCTTATTTAAAAATCTATTGAGGGAAAACTGTACTTTTTTCCTTAAAAGATATAATTCTATGGTTATTATACTAACTTAAAATCTATAAATGCAATATAAAGGGCTGAAGACTTTAGGCTACTGGTTTCAATAGCACTCCCCTCATATTTATTTCAAAAGTCCCTTTAGAGGAAGAGAGAAAAAACCTGGGGGGGTTGATGCTGTAGAGATGAACCCTTAGGCACAGGAAGTCAAAGATACAGCTTTTCATAATGCACCCCATTTACTGCAGGGCACAACAAAAACAAGTGACAGAGGCCATCTATGCCACTCCTTAGGCAATTCTTGGGGACAATGTGACACAATAATTCTGTGTTCATCCTTTTCTCCACTTAGATTTTAGCTGCATTGTCAATTTCTTCTCCACATGTTCAGGGCCAGCTCATAAGGGAGTAAGCACAGTTGACAGAACTTCCCTTATATCAACTCGTTTTTAATTTCTAAAAAGACTTTACATATTGATTTTATGACTTAGTTGCCATAAAATGAGCTAAGTTTCCATGAAATACTATTGTGTTATCATCATCTTTGAATGTGTCTTTCCCAGGTAAATGTCACCAGCTTAATTCACACTTTCTCCTACCATGGGAGCCATGGGGATATGAGTCAGACCTAAAATTTTCACACATTCTGATATATAAATACACCGGTATTTATTTCTTCCTTGAAGGATTTTATGTATTGACATCTTAGTCCATAAAAAAGGCAAGGATCACAGGAAAGAAGGGAACAAAATCTGACAAAAATGAAGGTCTGTATGGTGTCTAAAAACCAGCACCAGGGGAGTCATCGTCACANTGTCAAGACAGAGGTGACCTGCCATGAAACACCGCACATCATACTACAACAACCCATGTGAAATGTCTTAATACACCCCATGTTATCTACAGATGGTTGTGTGTACACCTTCATTTTAATGTGGAAACTGTCAAAATAGTAAGCCAGTTAAAGACAGCATCAAACAAGTCAGCAGCTAGTCTATGACTAAAATAAAGACTTAGGATAGATGAGAAGAACCCTTAAAACCAAGGGCCTGGCATCGAGACCCCAGTTATCACAGCAACGCCATCATTCTGGTGGGCTGCTTATGAACACGCATTTCCCTAGCTAGCTCGGAGGAATGAAAAGCTTCTTACAACCAGCTAAAAAGAAAGTCTTTTCTGTGCCCCTTGAAAAAGCTCATTTTCACATTACTCAGGCTTCATTATGCTAAATCAATATTCGTTTAGTCACTGGGGTTATTGACATATTTTAAAATAAAAGTATACCCTTCAGCTACTGCACTCATTACAGGTAATTTGTCTTGTCAGAGAGCAGGGAATATTATCTTAGTCTTTCAGGGGCTGACAGCCCATGGAAATACCTCCCCATGGTTACAACTGTAAATAATTTTAAGGTAAAATATTGAAAAATCAATGACTGCTTCCTGCAATCTGTCACAAACAAATCAATCATAATCTGTCCTGCCATCGAGTATGATTTGAAGGAGATGGGAGCAGATGTAATTCCTGGCTGGAGTCTCTCATTTCAAATCACTTCACATAATGGTGTCATCATTTAAACACTTAACAGTCAGTGCAACGGCCGCTGTAACATTGAGTTGGACAAAACCACAAGGAGGAGGAGGAGAAAATGCCATCACTATTATGTTAACAAACATTTAATTTAAATGGTTGGTGCATTAGTAAATTTCCGCCGTGAACAGTTTTACCTGCCCCTTTCACAGCTTGAAATTAATCATGGCTGCTTTCCCATGTCCTGACGGGTAGGAAGTTAGCCTATGACTCCAACTGTACTCTCTAAAACACTTGCGATTTTTATTTAAAAAAAAATTATAGAAAACAAAATCTGGAATTAACAAATAAGACACATGGATTCTAGAATATTCTACAATTCTATCCCTATAACAGTGACAAAAAATAGTATCATACAAGTCAAGATCATACTTTTATGACCTAAAAAACTGGCAGAAAGGTCTCGGTTGCCCAAATGTTGAATTTTACATTTTCCTTCTATTAAGAAATATATTTCAACTTTGTAATGTTGTAGTATTCTAAATGACCAGTAAGACCTAGTCAGCTTGAAAANACAATGTACTCTAAACACAAGCTGTACCATCAACTGCTGTATTAAAAGCAAGAGCCATAACCCAACCATGCCAGGTGGGAAGTTGGTCATGGTCACAATATTGAATTGCTGTGCCAATGTAAACTGCTCTCCAAATGAGTACTCTGCTATCAGCATTTTCTGACTACATTGTAATGGTTCCCCAGCTGCTGACACCCTGCGAGAAGACACGCGGAAAGGTATTTGAAACTAATATTCCTCCTTCTGCTCCAGGGCTCCCCCAAACATCACTTCACTTCCAGACTACCCTGAGTCTTTTCTGAAGGCCTGCGATTGTAAATGTGCTCTAGTACCTTTAATGGAAGAAACCAATTTGAGCTACCACATTTCTTGCCATTTTTCTAATTATATAATTAGACACCATGAAGCCCTTTACTGTTTTATTAATGTCCCTTACTAGATATAGGTCAGGGGCTAGAAATTTGTGATGACAGGGAAAATGTTGCCTTTCTTAAAAAGAAAAACAAACCGATATAAATACTATTAAACGACTGGTCTGTGTCAACATTCCCAAACAAAGTAATCGCTCTTCTGAATGGTCTGATTTATAACTGAACCTTCTTGGTCAACGTGGCAACACAAGGCCGGATGACAGAGCCTCTCCTGAAGATACAGTTGGAGCCCACTGTTGTTTTTCAGGAATCTTAGATTTCAATGCCAGCAGTAGGTTTGAAGACAAAAATGCACATGGGTAAATTATCAGAGATGCCATCCAGAACGTAGCAGAGCCTTCTATTCTGTGTGAGCCCCTGCAACAGCTGCAGAGCACACAGTAGCCAATCTAGTGTGGTGGGAAGGGAAAGCCTGGCCAGGGTTTCTGAAAGTCAATAGAGCTCGGGCTGGAAGCAGGCAAAGAAACCAAGACTCGCTATCTCCAGTCAGCCTCTCGCTGGGTCTCTGCATCCCAGGGACAACCTGCAAGTCTTCCCCTGTGCTGGGCTGGGGGTTGCTGGTGGCCGACCACCAGTGAGAATATACCCCTAGGTAAAGGCAACAAAGGAACAGGAGGTGAATGAGGACAGTTGGACAACAGGCTGAGNGCACGTCAATCCCAAACTGAAATGTCATCTGCTAGAGCTGTGCAGGACGCCATCGCAGATCTAATTCGCAGAAAGAGGCTATTTTAAGGGTGCTGAGCAGGCCGAAATGCTATTTCCCAGCTCTCTAAACACAGCCATGGGAGAAGCAAGCTCAGAAAGTTAGCAGAGAAAAACAGGATGGTTCCCATAGCTCAAAATTAAAGAAACTGTGGTCTATTAGACAGAGTTCTCATATATGATAAAGGTTCACGATTGCAGAGTAAGTGCTCTTGACGATAGATAGTATTACCTGCCTGTCTTCCGAATCACCTCCTTCCACGGGCAGTCAGGAGCTCCAATACCAACTGCGATTCTTAAAGAGAAAACGGCCACAGTTAGATTCATCTCTCCTATCACTTCCTTTTTTCATGGAATTATAATTTAATTACTGATACCTCAATTGATTTTATTCATGGATGATGCATTTCTTAAAAAGCACACTCTTTAGTTATCTCCACAAGAGAATATTTAGTACAACCTTCTCAATTAATCAGCCATAATACATTACTCCAAAAAGGATGGCTCTTGATATTTTCAAGAGTGCCCCCCACTGCAAATTATTCCATATTAGACGAAGAATTCTAATGCATTTGAATATCTTTAATGAAACTTGAGTTGGGATAGTAAATCCAGCTCACAACAGATATGAGACTTGATAAACCTGAATGCTTAAATATTTCATTCATATATATCTCTCCCAATACTTCTGCTTAGAAGAAAAAAAAACAAAAACAAACCTCAATCCTCTTATGTTTAAATTCAACAACTCTATCAAGGTTTAAAATCAGAACAAACCCCTAAGCTTGAAGGTAAACAAAGAGGAATCCTATTTGTGCCTGCCTAGCACTTTCTTTACATTTGCACTGAGCTTCTAGCTTTAGCCTTGAGTTTCCATAGGTTCCAATCAGTACGGGAACACAAGTCTATTATTTACGAACAATTAAATAGTATTTCATATTACAGCAAGAGCACACTAATGCCTATAACAATTCATAGAGAAGCATTTGTTCTAGCAAAGGCTAGACTAACTAGACTGCCCTCATTAAAATTATCTTGGGGGGGGCGTCAGCCACCAACTTTATTGATAATAAATGTTATAATTCACTAAGTCCAGTTCCTTGCTCTATTCCTTAGATAGCACAAATAGTCTGCAAAGTAATTCTTCCTCAAAGCCTTTCTTCCCAACCTATACCCAGAGCCCTATTTTTAATAACAATGACAAGTTTTGCATACACCTGTATACTTTCTGTAATTAAGAGCTTGATACCAATGGCTGAAGATGGTGCTAAATTTATTCTTCAAAGAACCAGATCATAAAAATAATTNCAAAATATGATTTGTTGTAACTCTAATATTTCCTTTAAATAGTAATTTAATTTCTATTAAATATCACAACCTTGGTCGTGATTTTATTTGTAAAAATTTGTTTATAAATCTTACTATTCAATGATATACTTCAAATAAATTATTCAATGCAATTCTAAAACAAATGATAAATTATTCAAACATTCCACAAATCAACAATTTTTAAATTTACCAAATTCCTGTGTAGTGTACTAATAGAATTTTAATAATCAGAGGTCCCAGGTGGCATTCCCCCATCATCCACAATTAGCACCTATTACTAACATGTATACTTGGCTGAAGCCACCTTGGTGCTATTTGGGAGCGTCACATACAGGCACACTGCATCTAGATAAGTCTTGGTATGCGCAAGAACAAATTTCAGTTCATATGTGAAATAAACCCATATTTTGGAAGTGAACTTAGCTTAAATATCCAAATATATTATAGAAACATTGTACTTATCACCTGTACAGGAAATAGAAATGATTCTGTGCAAGAGAACACAGAACACTAGCAATACTTTGGGGATATTAGATATGAACATCTAATCCAATTTTCTCCAAGGTATCACTCCATATTATGGTAAATAAACAAATAAGAGCTGTATCAAGGTGTGGAATATCATTAGCCTGAGAAAAGGCTGGAAAAATGGATTACACAAATGACAACTGCAGGAGAAAATTATATTCTCCTTTCCTGAACAAATGTTAAGTGTATCCTCACTAATAAAGACTTACACTCAAACTATGTTACAATATACTGGTTTTCAATTTTGAAGCATCTAAGTTGATTTGCAAGCTAAATTGTTGCTGAGGTATACTAGAGCTATGAAAACACAGCCAATTTATACAGAAATAAGTCATCAGTATTGCAGTTCCGAGGAGAGCTGTGAAAGCAAACTAGTCATTACAGAACAAGGAAAAAAAATCACCTCTAGGTTTTATATGTTCATAGAGATGTGTCAGCTGCTGTTCTGTTAAGAAAAACTATTCTCTACCAAAATGGTGTTAAAAACAGAGGCTAATGCAATGTAGAAACTGAAGATGAAGACAGACATGTTACCACTCAAAGCANGTGGTGCTATTTCAAAATTAAAATGTTGTTCCAACTATGGCACTGTGCTCATAATCTATTTTAAACAATCATTCAATTCACAAAGGATTACACGGTTTCATTCATTTCCAGCTTATCAACTAAAGAACATTTTAATCTTTCCTAAGATTTCTAGAACATANAAACATTCATAATTGTATTATTAATTAAAATGGATAATTCATTTGTATTAATATTCCATATCTTTTAACACAATATATTTAATTTAAAAATAACACATGCATAACAGCATAAAAGATAGGGACTGTAGCTGCCAGAGAAAACATTTGATGGAGGGGTCTGGGGGATAAATAAAGCAATTATCTCAAAATTAACACTCTTGTTTCAGTTTCAGCAAGCAAATCTAAGGAAGTCTTCCTTTGATTTTAGTTCCCCGTGTAATTCTAACCAGCTAATTATCCTTGAAGTCAAGAATGAGCCATGACTCTACACCTGGCCTTTCCCATCACATGCCCANGGTNCCCTCCACTTTCATTTCCTCTTTCTACCCTGAGGTTTAATATTGAAGGAAAGCACGGACACATCTTACACAAATGCTGATTGACAGCCAGCTTCCAGGAAATGTCGAGCCACAAAGAGGAGGGGAATTTTAATGTAGCACTTATGTTAAAGGGTATGAGGTGCAGGGTAAGCCAAGGGCAAGTGGCCACCAGCATCCCCCTTGTCATTGTCTTCACACTGAGAGATTCCTACTTAAGGATGGTGATACTATTTTAATTACCCAGGTTATAAATTGGATTCTAAACTAACACTGTATCATCATTTGCTCACCAGTTAAAATATATAATATTCTGGAAGGAGTAAAAGTTTCCCTCTATTTCTACAAATGAAACGGAGCCAGTCCATAAACACTGTAGCTAGGCACTTGATGATATGAAAGGGGAATTGTTTCAGATTATTAACGCACTTGGGGAGACTGTTTCCTTNCCCAAACCTTAAAAGGCATACATTTCTCTTCTATTTACCTTTTCATTGTATCCCCTTTTCTTGCACACTCAAGTGTCTTCCTCAACAGATTGGTTTTGACCACTAATGAATGTCTGCCTCACAATATAGCCCTCTAGTTTATGCTTTGCTTTCGAAATTAGAAGCCATTATTCCACAAAGACAGAGTACAAAGAGCGCCGACACAAGGTATTGCCAAAAAGCCACAAGTAGTATTAGAACATGCCAGAACACTTAACATTCAACTATCATTCCTCTCTAAAACTTCTGTTGCCAAACTGCTCACAAAACCTGAAGCTCAAAGACAGGTTTCAAGTGCAATTAAATTCTCCAGAAGCAAAACTGTACAAAATTATGCCCTCTTCTTATGTCTCCATTTATAGACAACATTTTCTCTGGATCTTAATTAAGATAACGCTGCACACCTGTGTCAACATTCTCCNGCAAGACAGCCTTATCAATCATAATCCTTTAAGTACACTCGAAAGCAGCAAAGCGATATGACAGAAGCAATCTGTTGCCTTTCCTGATGCCGGTGTTGTATCTCTGCCACAAGAAAGATGAGATCTTTAAAATCCAGCAGATCTACTTCTCTAAGTCTTTAAAGTTTTAACTGTAAACAGCTATTACACTAAATAAACAGGCGTCACCTCCTTTGCACTTGATAGAAACAATGACAACTCTACTTGTCCAAAACTTGGAGAGCAAGTTCATGTCACATCTTGGCAGTGCAATCGTAGGTCTTATTGTAAAGCTCTATGTTTTAAGAGCTAGGCATAACTGGATCCGTGCAGACATGACAAACCAATAAACCCTTGGCAAGTTTTAAAATGAAGCTTAACAAGGCTACATTAAAAACAACCAGAGTAACCTACCCCTAGTACAACATGTTTAGAAATATACGAATGCAGCAGTAAGGGAAATAAAAAGTCTTGGTGATTTGGCATAAGGAAAGATAGGTCCTACCTCTGCTCGTAGAAAATGAGCTTCAGCAACAAGAGAGCCGGAACTACAGCTAACAAGTGAGCAATTCCCCAAATGGAAAAGCTGATGAAGGGAAAGGAAAAGATGTGTGTGTGTGTGCGGGGTGGGGGTGGGTGGGGGTGTCCATCCTCCTCCAGCATTAAGATAAAAAGTTAAAACCTTGGTTTACCAAGTGAGAATATAAATGCTTTCTTATAAACAGGGAGAAAGGCCGGCAGATGCTATCTGAATTCCGTATGCCTGCTAATGATCAGCGTTAGCCTTCCCTCACTTATTAACACAATTCTGTATCTGACGCAGGCAGCTGAGGCCAGCCGAGCAGCACAGCCATCAATGTGCAAATAAAGCAGAAAATAGAGACATCCTTAAGAAATGAGCCTTAAATTTGATGTAGAACGGAGGTGACAACCACGGAAACAGAACCATAAATTCTAAATGTTTCAATATCTCGCNGGATTCTTTCTAGTCCTTCACACCAAAAAGAAGACAGTAGTAGAAAAAATAGGGTGGGGAACAAGACCGGGAGGGGGAACAGAAACAGCCAAGACGCCCAAGTGGCAGGATTATGTAATGAGGATGTCTGCGTGACAGACTAGGGCTCTCGGTGGCACAAACCTCCTTGGCTCGCTTTCAGAAGTCGTCGTCCTGGACGAGAGCCGAGACACTGATTCAGGCGGACACGCGTGGGCCCGAGGGACACGCCCACGCGCGCCTGCCTGCACGCGGACTGAAGCACCCGCCTGGCGGGTCTCAGGCTCTGGCGGCCCACGCGCGGGGCCCGGCCGCGTCCACACCGTCGGCTTGGTGCGCGGCTCTGCGCGGGCCGCGGACGCTCCCTCGTGGCAGGCCTCGCCGACCGTTAGCCGGGCTGAGCGGGCGGAGCTGGGGGCGGTGCAGTCGCGGGAGGCGGGGACCCTCGCGTCGGGGCGGGGACACTCCCTGCAGACACTCGAGCCTACCCGGAACCCGGAACGGTCAGCCCGAGAGGCAGCCTCAGGCCGTCGCGCGCTCCCCGGGGCTCCGGCCCCGCGCGCCGCTCCGTCTGGCTTACAGCAGTCCGCCTCAGCGGCCGACCGCTTCTGGTCTCCATGACAATACGCAGCCGAAGCCACGCCCAACCACGCCCCCTCGGCGCTGGGACTCCGAAGGAAGCGCCTGCGTCATCCAGAGGTGGGGCTAATGGAGGCCAGCGCCCAATTAGAGGCGAAGGCTTCTAAGGGAAGGGCGGGGTGGGCCGAGAGGTTCTCGGAGAATGTAGTCCGCAGGGGTCCAACCTCTTGGGGGCGGAACCTGTAGCCCGAGTGCGGGGCCAGGGGCAGCCTGAGCGCGTGCGTGAAGGCGCGCCGCCGAGCTTGTCCCCATGTGGTCAGGGTGGGGTTTGTGTGTGCTGTGGCCCCCAGCTCAGCAAACTGTGTGTTCCGCGGGTCAAAATCATTGCGCGAAACTTTGTGTATAGTTATGCTCCAGCCTGAGCGTTGCCGGGTTGTGAAAGGCCACAAAGTGCTTGGTGCCGCCCGCGATCCTGGTTCACCAGCGCCCCTGTCTGTCCCTGAGCTCCAGTGCGTCTGTAATTTGCGGCGGCGGGAGGTGGAGACCAGGGGTGAGGGTCTGTTTTGCCTTCTCACTGTGTTGCCGTGGGGGGTGGGAGGGGCGGCGAGAGATCTGCCTGTGACTCAGTGGTGTGTGTTTGCCTGGCCAGCGCCTCGCTGAACAAACAGCGGTTAGGTTGGATACTGTTCTGCCCAGTGTTTGCCGTGGAACTGGGGCGGGTGCGAGAGACGGGGAAGGAGACTTAGTGGAACAAAAGGGAAAAGATCCCACACCCTCCGTCACAACAGACCTGGCGGGGCGAGCTGCCCGTAGCTAGCCATGAGAAGCAGGCAGCGCTGCGTGGGATGGCAATGGGGTCGGGGGCGACTGGGGAACCTACTCCGGTGTAACTGCTTCTCCGCCCGGCACTTCTTGCCCACTGTCTCCCTTGGTCCAGAGAAAAGCCACACCCCCATCCGGAGTCCCCGAGTCTCCTCTCTCTCCTCCTCTAGTGGTCTGGCAAGGGTTGGTGGAAGGAAGGCCCAGCCGGGGTCCTTCAGCCTAGGCCTGGCTTTCGCCCACCTGCTGCTGCGGCTGGCACAGAGAGGCAGTCATCCTGGCCTTCCTGTGCCCTGGGCGCAGGCATCCATTGGAGAGCCTGGGACCTAAATTCCAGGTCTCCAGCTCAACCTAGAGACCTCCGGCAGGAGGGAGACGCCGCTGTAGAGCGAGGGACGAACCACCTCCAAGGCCAGCTTTCCGGAGAACAAGACGTCCGCCAACTTCGCTATTTGCACTGGCGAGGAGGACGCTGAGCGTTCACCCAAGCGCAGCCCGCTGCCTCTTTCCCTTTGTGTTCCCGAGAGGCCCGACACACGACCAGGGCCAGTCGTGCGTCGAGATTGCCGCTCCGCCCAGAGTTAGCAGAGGAAAGGAAAGTTGGAAGCGATCGGCGCGCTTGGGATGTGATTGTCATCCTGGGGCCGGCGCTCGAGAGTCTGAGAAAGAGAAGAGAGGAAGAGTCGGGGAGGGAGGAGGGGGNGAGGGGAGCGCCAGTGAGCGGGAGAGGAGCCGGGGAGGAAGAGGGAGAGGGCGAGGCGCGCCTGGCGGCCGGGTTGGCTGCGGCCGCCCAGAGGCTCCTGCCAGTCCCCCCACCGACTACACCCCGGGAAGGAGGAGCTTCGCGCGCGCACAAGGCGTCAGAATCCTCAATTTCCAACTTAGCATCTTGGCAGGACCTTTGCAAAGCCAAAAGCAGAGCCCCCCGGTGCAAAGAGCGAGGGGGGGTGGGGGGAGAGAAAGCCTAGCCCGGGCAAGCGGGGCGCGCAGAGGAGCGGGCGCGGCGGTCGCAGCCGGAGGCGCGCGGGAAGCCAACCAGGAGGCGCCGCGGGCCGGAGCCCGGGAGCCGGGGCTTGAAGAGCTGCGGCCCGGGGCAAACAGAGGCCAGGTGCCCGCTCGCTCGCCCTCGCAGGGCGCCGCCCGGCTCGTTGGCCGCCGCGGCGCGGCGCGCCCCATGCCCGTGTGTGGCCATGTCCTACCCGCAGGGCTACTTGTACCAGCCGTCCGCCTCGCTGGCGCTCTACTCCTGCCCCGCATACAGCACCAGCGTCATTTCGGGGCCCCGCACGGATGAGCTCGGCCGCTCGTCTTCGGGCTCCGCATTCTCGCCCTACGCTGGCTCCACTGCCTTCACGGCTCCCTCGCCCGGCTACAACTCGCACCTCCAGTACGGCGCCGACCCCGCGGCTGCCGCCGCAGCCGCCTTCTCGTACGTGGTGAGTGAGCTGGGTCCGCGGCGGGCGGGCAGCGGGGGCCAGGCCTGCAGACCAGGGCTGCGGGAGACACGGGCCTAGGCGCCACCTCGTCCTCCCAGCTTCGCGGCCCTTGCAAACTTGAGCAATTGTCTTGCTCGCCTTCACCCGAGCCTTGGGGTCCGGAGTAGCTCCGGCAAGAGCCGCGTCTCGCTCGCTGGGATTGCCGAGCTGAAGAAGGGAAGGATTTAGGGGGGATTGGTCCTCACTATTAAAGAGCAACATTTGGCTCCAAGCTCTGGGCCAACCCGCAAATTTCTTTTTATGTTTTTTCCTTTTGTTTTGCCATTTAGGAAAAGTAGTTCAAAAGAAGCAGAACCGAATTCTGAACAGTAGTAGCGTGCAAAATCTATGTAAATGTGTTTGGCCTCGCCTTTAATTAATCCTCCAAAATGTTGCAAATCCGTAATCCTATCTTCGCAATCCGATTTAGAAGTATTAAATTCTGAAACGTCCAGCGAGCTGCGGTGTATCCGGGTTTTTTTCGGCCGGGTGTGCTTTCTGGAAAAGCGCAACGGTTTCGTTTAGGGATAGCATTTTTGAACCGTCGGTGTGCAGGCTAAAGCTCATCTTGTCCTTAGAGTTTCCTTGAGGATTAGAGAAAGAGCCTTGACTTCCCTTATTGTATCCCCTTGNGCCTAACATGCGGCGGCCCTGGTGTAGAGCTCTGAGTCGCTGCCGAGGCTGCTCAGGCCTTTAAGTGAACCGTGGGCCCTGCCGCAGAGACCAGATCTAAGCCCTGGGCACCGACGTTTCCCAGCAGATGAGGGCCTCCAAGGTGGTGTGCCAAGCCCTGAACAGCCTCAGGGATCCTGAAGGACCAGATTTAGAAATTGCGGGGCCCACTGCCTTCTGAGGAGGGGGAGGGGGTCACTCTTGTGTTTGAATCAGCCAGCACTGTCTGCCTCAGGGGAAGCTGGAGTGCGGGCCGCGCTGGCATGCAGACCCAGGGACAGAGGGAAAGTAGGTTTCAGCCTTTTAGGTGGCAGTGAAGCCCACACCCCCCCACCACCACTCACCTGATCTCTGCCTGTCCCCCCGCAGGGCTCTCCCTACGACCACACTCCCGGTATGGCGGGTTCCTTGGGGTATCACCCTTACGCGGCGCCTCTGGGCTCCTATCCTTACGGGGACCCCGCGTACCGGAAGAACGCCACTCGGGACGCCACAGCCACGCTCAAGGCCTGGCTCAACGAGCACCGCAAGAACCCGTACCCCACCAAGGGCGAGAAGATCATGCTGGCCATCATCACCAAGATGACCCTCACCCAGGTGTCCACCTGGTTCGCCAACGCGCGCCGGCGCCTCAAGAAAGAGAACAAGATGACGTGGACGCCACGGAACCGCAGCGAGGACGAGGAGGAGGAGGAGAACATTGATCTGGAGAAGAATGACGAGGACGAGCCCCAGAAGCCTGAGGACAAGGGCGACCTCGAGGGCCCCGAAGCAGGTTGGTGGATACGGGAAAGGGTGTGTTGAGCGGGACTTTAAAGGCAAAGGGGGCCTGGAGGGGGCGCGCACGGGTCCCTGCCTCCGCTAGCAGGAACCGGGGCCCCGCCGCGTGGCCTCCACGCCTCTGACAGCCTGGGTTTCACCCACAGGAGGAGCAGAACAGAAGGCTGTTGCGGGCTGCGAAAGGCTGCAGGGGCCGCCCAGCCCCGCCGGGAAGGAGACGGAAGGCAGCCTCAGCGACTCGGATTTTAAGGAGTCGCCCTCCGAGGGCCGCCACGACGAGCTGCCCAGGCCCCCGCGCGCGGGCGGGCTGTCCCCAGCCGGGTCCGCAACCGCGCGTCTGGCGGAGGACGCGGGTCCTCACTACACCGCGGGCGCGCCGGCGCCTGGCCCGCACCCATCGGCCGGAGAGCTGCCCCCTGGCTCGGGCGGGCCCTCAGTCATCCACTCGCCACCTCCACCTCCGCCGCCGCCTCCGGCCGTGCTCGCCAAGCCCAAACTGTGGTCTCTGGCAGAGATAGCCACTTCCTCGGACAAGGTCAAGGACGGGAGCGGAGGGAGCGAGGGCTCTCCGTGCCCACCGTGCTCCGGGCCCGTGGGCGGGCAAACCCTTGGAGGCAGCCGCGCATCTCCTGCCCCAGCGCCCGCGCGCTCGCCCTCGGCGCAGTGTCCCTTTCCGGGCGGGACGGTACTGTCCCGGCCTCTCTACTACACCGCGCCCTTCTATCCTGGCTACACGAACTATGGCTCTTTCGGACACCTTCACGGCCACCCAGGGCCAGGGCCAGGCCCCACAGCGGGTCCTGGCTCTCATTTCAATGGATTAAACCAGACGGTGTTGAATCGAGCGGACGTTTTGGCTAAAGACCCGAAAATGTTGCGGAGCCAGTCTCAGCTAGACCTGTGCAAAGACACTCCCTATGAATTGAAGAAAGGTATGTCCGACATTTAACTCGGGTGCGGTACTCCCGGACTTTCCTAATTTATTAAAACCATGGCCTTGGCAGTTATTTTTCCATCACCAAGAGAGAGAAAGAGAAAGAAAAATAAACTACCCCTCTTATTAAGAAGTTTATAGTTTATGGAGGTGGATGACATAAAAATGTATACATCTCCACACTAGAAAAAAATTGTTTTAGCCAACTGAAAAGAAAAAAAACTTAAGAGGATTTGTATTAAATCTTATTCTGTATATTTAATGTAGCATTTTTGTATTTAAATTGATAATTCAGTATCTTTGAAGTAAATTATGAAATCAAGACACCTGTACAGGCATTTAATGTTTTTTGTAATATAAATATATACATTTGTGTTCCCCCAAACTGTTTCATAGTTTAAAAATACAAGTTTAATTTAATTTTTTACACCTATTGATTTTTCTGGGTATGAGCTAAAGTATTATTACAGAAAGGAAGCAGGTTATACTCTTAGATTTAAAAAGTAANAAAACTGCAGTGGTCTTTGTAAAATGCAAAATATTTAATTAAAGGAGATTTTAACATAATCAGAGCCACTCATTACTTCTCAGAAGCCTCAATAAATTGTCAATTGCCTTGGTCAAAAGGTGCAACTGTAACTTTTTTCAAAGTGGGGAATGAAAGGTGTTGTCCGCAGACACTCAGTGTGCCCGGGGAAACCGTGGTTAGGCCACAAACCCGGGGAAGCGGCCCAGTCTGGGAAAGCAGATTTGGATCTCCGTAGCGGGCTGCTTGAGGGGGGGAGGACTGGACCCTGGAGGAGCGAGAAGAGAGACCCAAGTGTGTGCCAGAAGGGAGAAAAAGATGGCAAACCAAGGCAGAGACGCGCACCACCCGAGAGCCATCGCCTAACCTAATTACTTCCAATCAGTGTCGTGTTTTATGCAAAGCAATCAGCTGGTGAACTTTGCTAATGAGTTCGATTTTATGCCGGATTTAGCCCTTATTACTATTTCAAAGGTGCTGTTAAGCTAATGCGGGCAAGGAGCGTTAGGGGATGCCAAATGGTAAGGCTTCCCCAAGTCCCAGACTCCTCTACCCCTTCAAAATTGGGCATTGATCTCTTCTTTGGATTTGATTAATTCAGTGACTGTTCCATCCGGGACTGTGAGGGTGGCCTGTGGCCTTGTGGATGTAGGCGCAGCCTCCCGGTAGGGACCACAAACCCGCAACTCGACGGTTCCCCCCTTTCACAGGTAGGTGTCACACTTGTCCTGAATTTCGAGCCTGCTTTTTGCAGCGTCTGAGATGGGAGCGTGGGCCGAAGAGGGGTGGGAGGCGGAGGGAGCATCACAGTCACCAGCGGCAGTGAACAGAGCCCCCAAAGGGAGTCGGAGGCCCCTCCCCCTATGGGCTCCTTTTTGGATAAGTGGCTTCAAAAGCTCCAGGCCATTTGCGTAGATAAAGAGGCCATTGTGGACTTGATGAGGCTTGTCATCGCTTTAGCACTTTTCCCAGCTCAGATTGCTACAGAAGTGTTTTTGAGGGTTTATTTTTCTCGTTTTAGTCCGCTTTATTTCAGCTCAGTGAAAACTTGTGATTCATCTCGGTACCAAACGAGCAAGGGACAGCACCCAGTGCCATCACNCACCAACCCCGGGGTTCTGTCTTGGTTTCTCTGTTCGAGTCTCCATTTTGCACCTGAGATGTGAAGTCGCCAACCCTTTTACTTCATGGGAAATTTTCTTTGGCGTTGGGGACGCAGGACGGGGGAGGGAGGGTGGATGCGTTGCAGCAAAACATACCCCAGCGAGGGGAATTAATTTGACTGAGCGTAGGGACAGAACGTGTTTGCACACAACGGCAGCATACTTAGACTAAAGCAGAGTATACGTATGTACATTTCTCCTCAATTACTTTTGCCCACTCGGGGTTTAAAGCACACCCCAAACTTTCACCCTGTTGTAGCTTTTACTAGCTTTTTTTCCCCTCCTAAACCTGCAACAGGACTCATTTCACTTATCCGAATTGAAACAAGTTTGAAAGCTGCGTTAGCCAGAGGCTTTGAGGAGCAGTGATGAA
>LZPO01097305.1:67738-83966 GCA_001675575.1 Neotoma lepida | reverse complement strand
GCTACAGCCCCAGCCCTTTAGTAAATATTTTAAGCCCCACAGACCACGTGGTCTGGCTTTTGTGTTCAGCTCTGCACTGTAACATAAAACAACCGTAGACACTGTGTTGTAATAAACTTTGTTTTATGNACACATTTCGTGTGATTTTTCGGGTCCTGTGTAAGAGTACGCTTTTTTCACTTTTTATTTATTTATTTATTTTTAATAATTTAAAAATGTGAAACCATCGTTAGCTCACTGGCTATGAAAAGAAACTGCTGAGAAACAGGACTGGCCTGGAAGCCCTGGTGTGCTGACTCCTGTAGTCATCAGAGCACCTGAGTTCAAGTTCTGCCTGATCTTCAGCCAGGAGTGACCTTGAACAGGTCAGCTGTGATGGCCTCTCCAGGCTCAGTTTCCCAATCTAGGGAGAAGGGACCTGGGCCTGGCATTCTCCAGACTCTGATACTGTGGGAATTACAGGCATTTTGCTAAGTGAATGTAAAGGTGGACTTTTGCCCTTCACCAGCCCCCAAACCTATTGCTGTCTTGGCTATGCCTGCTGTCCATGTCCCTTACTAGTGGCTGAGTGGAGTCCTAGAGAGGCTTGAGGACAAAGGGATTTGGGTTGAGCCTCAGAAGCAATCACCCCAGTCATCCAGCTCCTGTGGGGGCCCCTCACCATTCATGCCTGCCCCCTCTTTCCTGCTGCCTTGCTTAACAAAGACAAAGACAGCAGTTGACACTGTGATGCTGCAAACTGCTTGTTTCAGAACATCCCAGTAAACAAGCCTGTCTTTGTTTTAATCCCAGCCTAGCTTACTGTAGTTAATTATAGGAATTTGTGGCTATTTATGTGAACCGAGGACAGGCGAAAACATTCATTTGTCGGCGGTTTAAGTGCTGGGTGGGAATGAGCTCCCANTGTAGCAAGGACCCAGGTAGCATCTGTCCTGGGGGCTGTGCAAGGTAGCAGGGGCCTGGGCGTGTAATTATCCGCGCTGCTCCTGAAGAGAGGGAAGGCCGCCATGGAAAGTGACACCTAATGACTGTTTTCAGCGCAGTGGGTAAAGAGAAAGGCCCGTGTTTAAGACCATCGCCTGAGATGGAGTCTTGCACCTGCCAGGTGGACAGGGTTACTTCTGGGCCTGGCAGCGCCTGCCTTGTTCCTGTCCCAGCGGGTCTGGGGGAAAAGGAAGTATGGCCAAAGTTCCCAGGGGTCTGCAGATATGGTGGGGGCCAGAGGCTGGAAGGCCTGGGTGCCGCCTCTTCTCCCTCTTCTCCAGCCCCAGAGGAGCCACGGTTAGCAAGGAATGTTAACAAAGAGGAGACAGCGCTGGCTAAACAGAGGCTCCGAGACAATTCCTGGCCCAAACAAAGCTCCCAGGCCCCCACCTTCATAAGAAAACAAGCCAGGCCTTTGTGCNCACACAATAATTATCGCTTGCAATTACCCTAGTCAAGGCTGTGCTGGGGCAGCAGGCGGGGAGAGGGTGCAGTTGGAAGCCCTAACCCTCAGTGGGGTGGGGACACAGTACCTGCACTGGAATAGTTTGTTCTCTGGCATGCACTTGCCTGGGAGTCACTGTCCAGAGGGACCCCAAAGGCCTTAGAGGGCCTGTTCATGACTTCCCTCGACTAAATGTGTTCTCTGGGATTGATGGGAGCCCCAGCCACATCTCAGACCAAATCCCTAGAGCCTCCTGCACCAGTGGGCCTTTACCTGCAGTGTTCAGGACTGCTGTGTGCTGAAGTATTGTCCTCCTATGTGCCTGGTCATCTCTGAACCCCACTTGGTCCCTCTGTCTGCATGTGAGCCCNCAGTGCTCTGCTTACAATTTTTCATACCCTTGAAAGTCTTCCAAATGACCCCAACATTGCATCTAAAACACCCAAGAGCTCAGCCTGAACTTGAACCTGCCGTCCTTCCCAGCGGTAGCCCTTGTTTTCCTAGTCTTCTTGCTTCAAACCCCTTTCATCTCTCCCACTCAGGCACCTGACTCAGATCCCAATGTGTCTCACCTCCTCCCGGAAGCCTTTAGTCCTACTCCACCAGAGGCTTGTTTGTCCTTGGTACTGATCCTGTCCTGTGGGTAAGAACATGCGTATGCACATGTACACACCATATACACACCAGTACAATTCTAACACTCAGTTCTGAGTTTAATAGTAACAGTGATTGTTGTGATATTAGCTACACCCACATTTACTGAGTGTGCTTGCTATGTACCATGCAGATTGCTGAGCTGTTGCCCACACACTGAAACATGCAGTCATCCTAAGAGGTAGATACTGTTTCTTGTCCCTGTTTTATACTGGAGAACTTACTGCACAGAGAGGTTGAGTAACTCATTCAAGGTCACAGAGCGGTGGTAGAGATGTACGGGGTGATACTTGGGTGCCTGATGTTGCAGCTAGCAAGGGCTGCTGGTTTGCTTCTGTGTTTCCCCAAGGCCACAGCCCACCCTTGTGGTGTCTTGAAATCAGCTCTCAGGGGCAATATTTAATCATGGGAATCAGAAAGCATTGCCACAAATAGGGTTCTTCCTCCCCTTACCCAGAAAGCCAGCTGTTAAACACAGACTAGTGCGTCACAAATGAACTCACCCTGTCCTGTCACCCTGCCCATGACCCTCCATTGTGAGTTTTCTGTTTCTCCACAGCCATGGTGCCTGATGTGCAGGTGGTGAGCCTGCACTCTGTCCACTCAAGACAGCAGGGATTTGGGTTTTTGTTTTGTGTGTGTGTGTGTGTNTTTTTCTAGACAGGGTTTCTCTGTGTAGTCCTGGCTATCCTGGAACTTGCTCTATAGACCAGGCTGGCCTCAGACTCACAGAGATCCTCCTGCCTCTGCCTCTCAAGTACTAGAATTAAAGGTGTACACCACTACTGCCCGACAGGGGATTTGATTTATTGTACTCCATTTGATGGTTTTGTGAGACTCTTGGCATTTAGCCCACACTGTCATCTGACTGGAGATCCTCTTGCTCCAGCCTCCTAAATTCTGGGATTATAGATGTGTAGCACCAAGCTGGGCTGAGGGCATGGATTTATTTCTTCACTATTGGGGACTGTGTGGGAGCTTGGCTGAGGCCATTAACTTGGGTTGGGACAGAACATCAAAACAACGTGGCCCAAGTTTGTTTTGGTGTAGTAGATTCCTGTTGTTCATGAGGCTGGAGCCCTGGGCAGCCAAATCACCCTGGGGATCGGGGTCCGTTAGGTCGGACTCTACCAAAGGCCTTTCACCACTGTCTAGTGACCAGACAGAGCTGAGAACTACAGACAGACCAATTAGAGGCTGACTTCATCCTGGTTTCAAAGATGCCGAGAAAAGCCTTGGATAATGTTAGCAGGAGTCAAAGTTAGCCCTTTGCCAAGGGCCCAGCAGGGCCGGCCCTCAAGCGGCAAGCGTGGGAAGCTATTTTGGTCTTCCTTGACTGGTGGCTTAGAGCAATTTTCTGGGCACCCATGGGCCAAAGGGGCCATGAGACTCCTGCCACCAGCAGCTGCCTTTTTACACCAGGATAATGATGGCTTTTGGGTGAGAGAGATCAATAGGGGCTAAAAATACGTTTCCGTCCCATCTGGATGCGGCTCGGGCCTCTCACTGACTCAGAGGCCCCCAACAATGGTGGGAGTAGAAACCACTGCGTACTTACTATGGAACTTAGAGACCACCTCCTGCCTCCTCAGGGCCCAGAGCCCTAACACCCAACTGGGGAGACCAGCAAGGAGTGTTGAGGCTGGAGGTGGGATGGAACACCTTCATTCTCATCTCGCTCTTTGGAGCAGGCCCCTGGCTGTTGGCAAAGTCAAAGTGAGGACCTGTGAGGAAAGGGAGCCAGATCGTGCTCCTCTCATGGCTCCATGCTACTCCAGAGCTGTACACTGTGGGCACAGTGGCAGAAGGACACAGAATCTTCTGCCCTAGGAGAGCTCACTGTCAGGAAGGAGACAGACAGTACTTTACAAAGGCCAGGAGAGGCCCAAGCTCAGCAAAGCAGACCGCAACCCCAAGCAGGGTCTTTTCTACCTCATCACTCAGGCACAGGTGCCCGAGAGGCCTCATCTCACCTAATATTTAGGCATCTCCGTGAGATCATTACTGTATAGTCCTATTCTACATCTGAGCAAAATGAAGCTCCAAGGCCACACTTCCATGATCAGCCAAAGCTGCCAGTAGTTGGACCTGCTTTGGCCCCTCAGCTTTCATGAATCCTAACGACCAGAGCTTGACAAACTTTCACAAGGGGCCAGATGGTAATACTGAGGTCTACAGGCTGTTGGTCTTACCACGAACACTCCACTCATCCCCAACAGCATGATGGAAGCCATGGACCATGTAAATGAGCAGGTAAGGCTGTATTCTGGTGAAACTTTATCCACACAGGAGGTGGTGGGATGGACCTGGCTGGCTGCAGCTGACCCTTAAGAGTTTTTATTATGAAACCATCTCGAGGAAGCAAATTCAGAAACCTAGAAAGCTGTTTGATACCTCACTATACTGTCAAACAGAAAGAGAAACAAAAGCCACACCCATACTTAATATTTTCCAATAATTATATCAGAAAGGAAACAAGCAGGTAAAATTAACTTTCATAATGTATCTGATTTAACCCCATATATAAGGATTATTATGATGTTGACAGGTAGTAAATACAATAAATTTCTAACAAGATTTTTTTACATTCTGTCTTCCTATTGAGCCATCCAATATGATGCATATTTTATTTTTCTATTTACTGCACATGTCAATTTGTACTTGTAAGGCTTTAGGTTCTCAATAGCTGCATTTGGCCTAGAGGCTGCCTTATCAGACAGTGTGTTACTGGAGTAAAAANAAATTCGTTTGATTGGTATTGGATTAAATCTTTGGTGTAGGATACAAATATGAGAACAACAGAAATGGGGGAGATTCCTGGGTGGGTTAGTGAATTGAGGTATTCGGAGAAACAGAACTAGTACAGTGTGTATTCAGAAAAACTGGGTTAGAAGGAATGGGTTAGTTCTAGAAATCTGTAGCTGAGACCTGAGAGAGCCAGAGGTTTGGGTCTAGGTTGAATCCTGACCCTGAAACTCATGAAAGTAATGTTTTAGCTCAGTTCAAACCCAAGAGACAAAGCCCAATGTCCCAGAGTGGAAGCACTGAGACAGGAGGAGGTACCACTTACTCAAGGGTGGGGTGGTCTTTCTGTTCCTTTCAGGACTTCCGCTGATTCCATGAGGCCCATCCGCACCAAGGAGAGCAATCTGTCTCGGTATAAATATTCAAATGTTACACTTGTTCCAGAGTGGCGTTTGCCCAGATGTGTAGATGCTTCACAGCCCAGCCAAATTCACATTTCAAATTAACCACCACACCAGGAAAGGCTCCCTGGAGAAGAATTGTTCACACTGAGATCTCGAAGCAGAGGAAGAATGTCACATGCAAAGGAGAGGATATTGTAAGTCCAAACACAGGGAACAGCAAAACCTAGAAGCTTGAATATATATGGACCCAGTAAGCTCTGCAGAGGACTATTTCTGGGCTGTAGGGCCTAGGTCTGGGGATGCAGGTCCAGGGAGAAGGTCAGGATGGGCACCGAGGCTGCCTGAGTCTTGGGAAGAGTTGGGACTTGATTCTGGGAGCAAAGTGACATTGCTGGATGGTAGCTCCTCCGCCAGCACACACTAGTCTCTGCAACACAGACACTAGCCACATAAACACTACACACCCCAGCACCAAGCAAGCCCAGGGCCCTCATGAAAATTCAGTGTGGTCCCCAGAGCAGTAACTCCAGTGTCANCTAGGCAGTGATGGAAATGCAGCCACTTTGGACCCCAGTCCAGACCCACAAGATTCCTGGAACGTTCTTAAGGTTCGTGAGCCCTGACTGGTTTTTGAGGGAACTGATGGTGGTTCAGTCCCTCCTCCTGCCAGCAACACTTGCCGTCCTTCCCATGCCTNCACTGCCCAAAGCTCTTCGAAAGCTTCCTGTTGCTGCTACGAGCAAGGAAAAGGGAANGGATACACCAGCCCTGTTTCCTGTACCTTTGGTATTTTAAAGATTCCCTGGTTGGCTCTCCTAGAGCCGTTTCAGATCTTTGCTTTTCTTTCCCAGGGCAAAAATGGTAATGGCTCCTGCTGCTGGGCTGGCAGGCTCTGCAGCAAGTGCTGAATAAATGGAGACCCAGTGGCCTCTGGCTGGACTTCAAAGGCACCCATTGTGGATGGCTAGGGGAGGCAGAATGCACCAGGGGCTGGGAGTTACATCATGGAGGAGAGAAAACATATGATTGGGTTCAGATCCAGCATGATACAAGACTGGCTGCCCTCACTTGCTCACTATATTCTCATCCTGGGTTGGTCATTAGGGCCTTAGATTGTTCCTGGGAGGGAGCAGGGCTTCTCCAGTTGTATGTGAGGAGCAACCTCACATCATAGCTTCCAGACAAGGCAATGGTTAAGAGCACAGCTAAGCTGCTCCACAGTACAGCACCCCAGCACTTACTTGCTGAAGATTGCCAAGATTAATGGCCTTTTTGTGTACCCCAATGTTATAGCCCAAACATCAGGTCCACTTGTCGCCAAAGGAAGCAGGGAAGATATTTAAAGAGTGCATGGAGAGCAGCCAGCCAGNGCCTTTCTCACTGTTGAAGCATTTCAAGCAATTGTACAGAGTACACACAAGGGTCCAACCAAAGGAGAACGCACCATGTGCCCCAGGCTTAGGACTTCACACAGCCCACAGCACCCTTCTGATGGCCTGTGACGTCGGCCTTTGATCAGATTGATGTTGCCGATGAAAAATGAAACATGGGAATGTTAAAGGATTCACTTAAAGTTCTGTAACCTGACAGCTTTTGTTTGGGTTTTATGTGTATTGGGAATTGAACCCAGGNCCTGGAAGTTAGGCAAGAGCCTTGCTATGACAGCTTTGTCCTCACNCTTCTTTGCAGTTTTCATTTTGAGACAGAGTTTCACTAAGCTTTCCAGGCCTGCTCTGAGCTCACTTTGTAGGTTGCCCAGGCTGGCCTTGAACCTTCAATCCTGCTGCCTCAGCCTCCTCAGTAACTGGGATTATGGACCTGTGCCACCATCCCACACCTTCAGCTGGACAGCTCTGAATACAGGGTTTGAAAGTATGCCACTTATGATACTCTGCTCTTTCTTCCCATGTAATGCCACATCTCAGTGACTAATATGCCTCCTTCCATCTTCACAAGCACCACAAACAAGAAGCTACCACAATCTGCTTCTAAGATGCCATTCCAGAAGGTTCTATGAGCTTACGAAGNACTTCTGACTTCACCCCCTCTTGCTGTTTGCTCGGGGCCAGTAGGACACAACCGTGGAGAGCCTTGGGGGCTGCAGGGTGTACACTGAGGACTGGGCAGCTCTATTGGTGCCCTAGACACCAGATAGGGGCTTCTATGGCTTCTAGTTGCTATCTTGAGTTCCTCAGAGATACTGGAGGTTCAGATTTGTGTGTGAGATTTCCCATCTGGAAATGTTGACAAGGACGAGGTTTGGAAAGGAAACATCTCATTTTTTAGCACAGCCGTCTTTAGATCAGCAGCCCCTGTACAACCAGGGCCTCTGGGGAACNTCATACACACGCAGAGAAACAGCCTTTTCTGCCTTCTGAGTCAGNCTGGGCCCTCACACCCNGGCTAGAAACTTCTCTCTCCTTCCCTCCCCTTCCCTCCTTCTTTTCTTTCCCTTCCTTTCCTCTTCTTTCTCCTTCATCCTTTTTCTCTTTCCCTATCTTTTCCCCTTCCTCCCCCCTCCATTTTTTTTTTTCTAAACGGGGTTTTACTCTACAGCCCAGGCTAGCTTCATACTGACCATCCTTTTGCTTCAGTCTCTCGAGCGCTGAGANTACAAGTGTGCACCACCNCATCCATCTAAAACAGAAANTTCCACATTTATCCAAGAACTGGGCATTGCGGTTCTTCAAAGGACTATGAACTCTGAGATCACGTCCCTCCCCCTTTCCATGTTCTAACCCAGGCCTCATTGTTGGTTAAAATATTAAAATATATCCAACCAGTGGTCAAGAAGTCCCTGTCTACAGCCTCCTGCTACCTACCTTCCAACCCCAAGCTCCCATACCTCCTTAGGAGCCCCAGATTTCCTGCTATTTAGTGGGCAGCAGAGAAAGTCTGACCAAGGGGGAACCACTTGGAATGTGTTCCAGAAATCCTGCTGGGGCTTGTGGGAAACATCAATAAATATTTGGAATATTGCCCCTGATGCCATCACATAAAGAGCTTTTTCTCTTGGCATGTTAGTTAACACTAGCTATTTTGTGTTGCTGTGGCCACAGTCATTTGGGTTCACAGTTTGGAGGGATTTCAGACCCTCATGGAGGGCAAGGCACGGCAGAGTCACTTAGGTCATGGCAGTGGGTGTGGGGAATGGAAGCAGAACAGGAAGAGAGGGCAAAGGGGAAACCAGGGTGAATATCACCCACTAAAACCACACCTATTGGTCCACTTCCTCTAGTGAGGGGCTACCTCCTAAAGGCTCCACAGCCTCTTCAATAGCAGCTTTCAAGATGGGACAGTTCAGATTCAAACCCTAACACGGCTCCTCCATAAGATCCCAAAGCCCACTTGACGCTTCATGCCCACCGCTTCCCCGTCTTCCTCGGGGCTGGTCCAGGCCTTCCAGCCAATTCACCTGTGCTCTCTTCTCTGAGGGTGAGGCCAGCTACTCCAGAGTCCTCTGCATCTGATAGGCCCTTTCTCTGGGCTGGAAACAGGGGCCTAAGGCAAGGTGCTCGTTTNTAGGGAAATGGCAGGTGTCTGAGGACACTGGAACTCCTTTCANAGCTTCTGGGGCAGGGAGGGTTCCCACTGGGAGAAACTATCCCTGTGCCACCATCAGGAGGAATAGAAAACATTTCAAGTCTGTTTCCTTTGACTGAGAGCTGTTCTTTCCCATCACTCTCCAGCCCCTGTGTTGAAAAGATTTTTGTGCTCATTTGGACAAATTGGGGGAAAAAATGATGTAGATAAAGAAATCTCTTCCGGCACCTTTTCCTCCTTAGGGAGACACTGGGGAGCACACCTTGGAGAAGAAGGCTCAGGNAAATCACTTTTGAAGTTGCTTCTGGCCTGTACGACACAGTCTAAAGGTCCTGAGAGAGGAGCCAGTTGTGGCAGGTGACTACCAGGGCTTCTGCACAGGGCCTGGAGCCATGGAATCCTGTACAGACAGCGTGTTCCTCATTCTGTCAGTTTTTCCTGCTGAGCCCTTCCTTCTTGCTGGGAGGAGAATTCATGGACAGGATGGGGGTCCCTGTTGCTTGGTGCTCTCTTTTAAGAGAACAGGTTTGGTATGTAGTAGGCCTCCACATCTTCCCCAAGGACCGTGAGAATTGCTGCATCCACCTCCCGGATACAGAAGTGGAAACTGAGGCCCAGGAGAGGGGATGGGTTTAGAGTTGTGTCATGGTAGTTAGTGACAGAACCAAGGCTTAGATCCTGGCTGGTCACCCCTGAAGTGTCGTGGCAGTTTCGTCTGATCTTTTCCGGGCATACCATGATTTAGTGACATTGTCCAAGCTGCCTGCATCTCCTATGCTNTGTTTTAGGCTGTGGCTTCCTGGCAGAGGCACATGGGATGTGGTGGGCTGAGTTGGATCCCCGGGCTGGAGTGTTCTCTNTCTGTGTTTCTCCCGTGTGTACATTGTGTATATAGTACATGTTGGTGTCAAGTTCCCCAAGCAGGATGCATGTGCTTGAGGCACACATTGCCAAGGGCATCCCAGCTTCTCTGAGAGGCTCTCATAAAAAAACTGATAATGCTATTANCTGACATTTACTGAGACTTGCAGACTCTCTCCAAGCTTGTTGCTTGAAGGGATTCACTTCATCTGAACAACTGTGAAGAAGGGATTTAAAAGCCCCATTTTACAGAAAAAAAAAAATGCCCGGGCCTCAGAGATCTTAAGTGGCTTTTCTGGGGTTCCAAGCAAGTTCGTACCGAACCAGAGTTTGGTGCCTGGATCACTGTATCTTGAGCTGCCAGCCTTTCTCCTTTTGCAGTGACACTTATCACCTGAGGCCGGAAGACTGCTGGTATAGCCGTACCTGAAGTCTGACCAGCAATCAAGGAAGGCCTCCTTAAAGAGGATAGCTCTTGGACAGGTTCTGTAATCAGCTATGTGCTGAAGAAAGAAAAGAAGGTGCCCATGTGACACCTTGATTGTCTGATGTGACACCCTTGTCTCTTACCTGTGAGTGACCACAAGCCAGTACTTGTGCAACTTGTTTGAATTCTANGCACACAGNGCTGTGAGCTGTGGAGTATTTATCTTTATTTCACACACAGGGAAACCATCCACTGTGTTCCTGTGGCCCCTGTGTCCTCCTTGGTGGCACATTTCACTCCCNGACCATACAGGTAGGCTCTGCAGCCTCAGACAAGTGGCCTATGTTTGGTGACCTGGGGACCTGGGCTACTTCCTATAGCATGAAGATATTGGCTCGGCTGATCTCTGGAAGAATCGCTTACTGGCTTGTACAAGTAGCTTCTGTATAGGCAGTGTGGGGCTTCCCCAGCCCTCTCAAAACCCCACATACAGCTCCTCTAGGAGTTCCCTCTTATTGGCACAAGCCCCTGAGGCTGATGCTAGGCTTCTCCTTGGCCTTACCACCCTCAGCTTCTAAGTCGTGGGTTTGCCCACCTTAGGCTCCTGGGNAATAAAANACCTTNACTGTGCTTCTTTAAACTGATCATCAATTTCCCCCTTTATGAAAATTAACACTGGATAGGAAATGTCTTGAAAAATACATCAAGGTGAAGCAAATGGCTTTTGGAGATCAGTGTCGGCACATACAGGTTTGAGGAGAACTTCATTTCATTTGGCCTCCAAACCTAGGTCTGGGTTGGTGGGGGATAGCAGGAGCCTAGCAGCAGACAGGCTTCCTCCTTCTCTGAGTAGTGATGTCCCCTGTGGCTGCTGGGGGCTCAGAAGGTCCCTGCCAGCCGTGCACCCCTCCCTTCCTTCCTTATTCCCTCCTTCCCTCCCTCCTTGCCTCCAGGTATTGCCACTTAATTTTGTTTAGAAATTTGAAAAGTAAGTAGGAGTGTGGGCTGATTATAGACTTGATTTAAGGGTTTGATTTAGGTTTCTCTCTGTTCTTATATCAAAGATAACGTGGAAGTGAAACTATCATGCTCAGGTAATGAGATTTTATATTAAAAAGAATAAATTAAGCTCATAAAACTGTGGATGGAAGGGCAGGGAGGGGCCGTTCCCTTCACGGAGGGAGCCTATACATTTATGTAACAAGTACCTATCATGATCAGGGGTNCAGGTTTGCTCCTGGACTTTGAAGTCAAAGGTAGCCTTTGCCCAGTTCCTTTTTGGAATGTGTCCCCATAGGGTCTTAGGGATAAGATCCCAGGGTCCCAGGTGGCAGAAACAACTGTGCAGCCTCTCCCTTTACCTCCTAACTGTGTGACTGTGGGCAAGTGGCATGACCTCTCTAGTCCTTCTTTGCCTCTTCTCTCAAACGCAGGAAGTGTCATTGCCACATTCATTATTTTCATATTTATTGCCATCTGTCCATCCATCGCACATACACTGTAGTGGATGCATGATGTGTGCATGTGAAGAATACACAGTGGCACTCCAGAATGCTAGCCAGAGTGACAATTTGAGTAGCAGTGTTCTTAGCAGGCAAATGGGGACTGTTGCTACCCATCTAGTGGAGTCTCACCTAGTGAGCGAAGAAAGAAAACCCTGACCTGTCTGTCAATCACTGCCCATTCTTGCCAAGCACTTGTCCTGCCTAGAACACTAGGCATGGACCGAGGCTGTGAAGACAGCCATTCCAGCCTTCCCTCAGCCCCTTCTCCATCCACCCCTCCCTTCCCCGCGAGCAATAACATGAAATACAAAGAACAGGAATCAAATAAAGACCCCGAAACCGAGCCGTCTGTGGTCATTTTAAAACAGATCCTGTTTGAAAAGCTGGGTGACATTTTCCTTTAACGCCTGATTTTTTTTTAATGCCGGCTGCATTTTTTAAGCACCCGGCCAGCTTGTAACTCGCCGAAACAGTACAGTAGCTGTGCCGACTGTACCATTTGATCATTAATTTATCACAGTTCTAGCAGTTTGTCTGACAGGTGATAGTACTTTCATCTAATGAGCCTCAGCCCGGGCGGGGGCTCCACAGCTTGGGCCGGCCGGCCNGCCTGCAGGCTAAGGGCCATGCTCCCTCTGGCTGTGGGCCTGTTTCATTCCAGAACCGTGAAGTCCCAGAAATCAGCGGCTAAAGGAGGGTCCTGCCACAGTGGATGAAGCTTGAAACACCTCAAATGGGCTCAGGACGAGTGAAAGTTGTGGGTGGGATTCCTCCGGCCCGGGCAGTGAAGAATCAGTGGCGGTCAAACAACATTGACTGTGGTACTGAATAAAAGCCAGAGCTCCAAANGTGGGGGCCTCCACTGACAGAGTGGNTTTCCCACTCACACAGCCTGCAAGGTGGGGAGGACTAAGGCTGAGACTGTCTGGTGTCTTAATCATGAAAGTACTGTCCCACACAGGAGGAGAGGAAGGCATGGAAGCCATAGCAAGGATAATCACATGCTATTTTCATAGCCAAGGGCAAGTTCAAATGGGCAAAGAAGTATGAGTCTAGCATGTGCCCTCAAACAGGAAATCCAAATATCTGTCTGCAGTCCTGCTGTCCACCCTCTATGAATTGTGCTGGTAGGGGACTTCTGACTACTATGTGTGTCTTAGACCCCCCCCCCCAAGTCAAGACCCTTTCCTCCACAGTCTGTCCCTACCCTCACACAACCAGCTAGCATTACCCAGGCACCTCTGTCCTATGCTGCCTCCTTGGGCTCTGAGTCTCAGTGGCCCTTGTGCTCCAAAGTCATTTTCTTGGAAGTTTCTAAGGTCCCTTTAGATGCTTGGAGTCAGCCAAGTCCTACAGTGGCCATAGGTACCCTGATTCTAGATAGGAACTGGGGCACAGGACCCCTTTTTCCTCCATTGAGTTATTTCCTGGCATGCCTGTCATACAAAGACAGACCAGACGCTCTAAGGGATTTTGAAATTTGTGCTGATCGGGTTGTTGGGCCACAGACTGGCCCAAGGGATCCTGGAACCCACCAGTCTGCTGACTGCTCTTTGATTTGATGTCTCAGATGCCTAGAGAGATGGAGCACTGTGCTCCTGCTTGCTGTCAGGTGACCTACTCTGTCCTCCACACTCTTCCTGCTTGGTCTGTTCACCCCCAGCAGAGGGGAGAATTGGGGCTACACTCAGATCCCAACCAGCTGGAAACCCCTGACTATGCCCCCAGCTCTGCCCTGCTCTGGAGAGTCACCTAGGGAGCTGTGGAAGCCTAAAACGGCCTGGGACTCACCCCAGACTAGTGCTGTCCAAATCTCTAGGGACAGGATTGGGGTGTGGTACCCTTTTAAAGGTTCTCCGGGTGACTTAAATGTGTTGTCTGGGGTGCAAACCTCTGACCTCCAGGACCTGCCTTCTGCCCAACTCTCTGCTCTCATCCTTCATGTTTTTCTTCTTCATTTCTTATGCTTGTCCATCCTTCCTTCCATCTTCCCCCAGGTGCCAAGCCATCCTCTTGTCTCTGTCTCCGGGACATTTTCACTCATTATCCCCTTTTCAGAAAATGCTGTCTTTCCTCAAATGATGGCAGGGATCCTTTTCTCTTATGGATCAGCCCCAACTCTTCCACAGAGGGGTTTTGGAGGCTCTCCAGTGTAGCATGGCCCCATCCCCAGCATTTAGCAGTTCACCTTTCCCTCCCTTTCCACTTGCTGTCATTACACAGCGTGTGTGTGTGTGTGTGTGTGTGTGTGTGTGTGTGTGTGTGTGTGTGTGTTTCTTCTACTGGAACACACTCATGTGGGCAGACACTGTGCTGCTTTAGTCTCTTTCTTTCCATGCCCACCTCTCTGAACCCTTGCGTCTTGTTCAGTAAACAGTTATTGAGTGAATCCATGCAAAAACTAATATTTGTGGAACATTTTTCAGAGGTTTGTACCCCTGTTGATTATTCTCAGAGTTTATTCTGGGAAGAGGCATGTCCCTTTTGAACAACTCGGAAGAGTAGATTTTCCTCGAACAGGTAATTGCTCAGATTGTGTAACTCTGGAATAACAAATTTAGCCCTGTGCTTCCTGGGGTCCAAAGCAAAAAGGGTAAGATTAGCCACAGAAGCTATGTTGGGCCGTGCAGCCGGTCTATCTACTTCTTCCTCCTCCTTCCCTGTGGTCTTTGATTTTCCATGTCTATTTTCATAGCATCTGATTACAAGCTGACTCAAATCCTTTTTGGAAGCAGGCAGAATATAAATAGCCAGGAACACAAACAACTGATTGGGGTGTGTAATGCCTATTTTACAGACATGCAATACAAGTCCACGGCAGGTGGGGTGGCTTGTCTGAGGTCACACAGCCCGGGCAAGGACCCAGGTCCCTTGAATTCCAGGCCACTTCATCCTGCTCTGAATTACAGTGGAGGAGTCAAACCCTGTGTTTTGCTTTGCTTCTGACATAATGTTTGGGATCCAACATTATTAATACTTCCCTGAAGAAACAAAAACCTAGAGAGATGAAGCACCAGCCCTGGGTGGTTTAGCAGATTAGGGACCTGGGCATGCTGTAGTGTTTTCAGTCTTCAAAACCCCCAAGCATGGCTGAGAATCCCTTAGTATTGACTAGAAAGCATTGTTTTTACCTTAATAGTGGGCTTGGGTGCTTCTGGATAACTCTAAGGCAGTGGTTCTCAACCCGTGGGTCGCAACCCTTTGGGGGTCAAATGACCATTTCACAGAGGTCACCTAAGACTATCAGAAAACATAGATATTCACGTTATGATTTATAACAGTAGCAAAATTACAGTTATAAAGAAGCATTGAAAATAATTATATGGTTGAGGAACATGACAACATGTATTAAAGGGTCACAGCATTAGGAAGGTTGAGAACCACTGCCCTAAAGGATGAGCTGCTGGATGCTGCATCTGCATAACTGGAAGAGAACACCAGGGAGTGATAGAGAAAACCACCTGGCCAGCATCCCTAATTGCTTTCTACAGAAACTGTCACCAGATAGGTAGAGGCAGAGGAGATGGGGGAAGTTACATCAATCTCAGCTCGCTCAGTACACTGATCCATCCCGACAATGTATGTCCTAGCATACAGATCTTTTTACTGAGAGGAATTCGAGCTGAGAAGAGCCTCCAGCTCTTCCGATCCTGGGGAGTCAGAGGATCGACCTGATGAGGAGGCAGAGACCTTAGAATCCAGATGTGGTTGTCAATAATGCAGAACCAAGACGACTGATTTATTGAACTTTGCTGTGTCTGGGCCCTGTCCTCCATATACCAGCTCTGTCTTCTCACTCAGTCCTTCCCTCCACCCTCATCCAACATTAAACTGAGGCTCACAGAGCTTCACCTCACATGCAGAAATTATTTGGCACTAAGAAGGGCTTGCTGAGTGCCAGGGAGTGTTCTAGAATGTCCTGTGTGCAACTCATTCCTCTGAGACATCTGTCTTCAGCCCTGTTGCAGAGGGGAAGACTCTGAGGAGCAAAGAAGAAGTAAAGAGACCTTTGCAAATCACGCAAAGCTCTCTCTAGTATTGAATCCAGAATCTAGAGGCCAGACCATGGGCACCACAGCCCTGCATCTCACCATGACTTAACAAACACAACCCTCCCAGCTCCTCTCTGGCCTATACAACTCCAAAATTTCATTGTCCTGCACTTTGGGCTCCCTATGCACAGTCCTGCCTCTGCTGGGGCCCTGAGGATACTCTCTCTAGATGATGGTTTAATCTGATGGTGAAGAATTTCTGGCTTTTTGATACGAATGTGAGAGACTCTGCCATGCCAAGCTGGCTATGCTTAGCGACCCTCATGTCTGTTCTGTGACAAACACTTAAGGCACTCTCTCTTACCATGACAGAGTGGTGCCCCACCCCAGCAGTGTTTCTGGGCACTCAGTGGTCTAGGGGACACAAGGAGTTCAGACAGTGTTCTACACAGGACAGACTAGCCTAGACAAACTGGGCCTGGCTCAAGCTGAACCTGTCGGAATAGCTAGCTATATGGATGTTGGAAAACAGCTTGGCGATCGACCGGCATGGTTGGATCCCTGAGGGTGCTGCTATCTCCATGCACCTGTGCAGAGGGCCGGTAGGTCTGTGGGAGAGGGATGGGGAACTCCAAGATAGATGGCTTGGTACTTCTCTCTTAGAGGAA
>LZPO01097305.1:0-42642 GCA_001675575.1 Neotoma lepida | reverse complement strand
TGTCTCATGGCTAGGATCTGGCTCCAGAGCCTTCTGGGAACATAGGTATGTGTGAACACGTACAGGCATTCCCATCAGATCACCCCAAGCTCTGGAACATGGCCACTCCTTCAGGGCTAAGACTGGGGTGAACCGAGATAAAGGATGCAGTCAGTCCCATGGACTGCCCCTGAACTTGGATGAACTCTCAAGTGAGGGTCTCCTGGCATTTTGTGCCCTGGCTGTACTTTGATGGCCTTGCACATTTTGTTGGTGAGGAAACAGGCTCCTGAGCAGGACGGNAGTGCAGGGAGTCTGGAGTACCACTAGTAGAGGGGGCAGGGACGGGAGTGGGAGTGAGAGGTCAGGGGGTAGGATATAACACTGCCAGGAAGCAGTGCAGGGTCAGGAATGGTCAAGAGGCAAGTCCCAGAAGCCTGCCTACCGTGAGGGAAGGAGGCTGTGAAGGGCTTCCAGGGCCATAGGCACACTCCTTCACCTAGAAGCTTGCCTTCTTCATCTGCCATTTCCTGTGCAGCAGGCCGGGCCTAGGCCTTACCCCTTCAGACTTTGACTCAGAGGCAAGGCCCAGCAGATGGGGCTCCTTCTTGACAGTGTCCATCCTGGTTCCCTAGGAAGCAGTGAGGCTGGCACCCAGTAGAGGCCCTGGCAGTCCCTGAGGAGGCAGGAGCTCAGATGGGTAACACCTTCCCTTCCTGATCACCGGGGAGGCCAAGGTCATCTGNAGGTCATCCTGCCATTTAACAGATGGGGCAGTCAAGGCCCCTAGAGGCATCAGGCTGCTCTTGGGCTGGGAGGAGGGGCTGTGCCTGTGCCAGCTAGCTGGATCCCTCCTTCTCTGGCAGGGGGTGGGAAGTATTTCCTCCTGCCTGTGCNGGTGGATCTCATTTGAATCCATCTACATCAAAGTGTGAGGTTTTCCCGGGAAGGCTTTAAAAAAATTACTTTTGAGTTTTCAAAAGAAAATGTTATGCTGACTTAAGCATCAGAGCACATTTAAAACTTAGGGGATTGCACTATTAACATTTTTAAAAAACCCTTTTACTGGTCCTCTCCAAATCCTCCCCTATCCTGGGTCCTAAGGGCAGAAATCAGGTCCTCTGGTCTTCTGCCTCATGGAACAGATATTTCTCCCACCCCCCCGCATTGATCAATAGTACAGGCTCTGTGACCTGGGGAGGGGCACTTACCATCTCAGAGCCATAGGCACCATGGTCACCCTTTGCTTTGGTACCAAGGAATTTCCTGCAGGTTGGTAAGGTCTGGATGAAAGATGGGGTGAGGGGCCATAACCTGGGCTACAGTGCCATTGCAGGATGAGTAAATAGCCCGGCATGTTTGTTCATTTCTCCTCGGGAAAATGTCTTTGCGATATCAAACCCTCTTGGGAAAAATGTAAAAAATGATAAATTGTGCTTTTGTGTGTGTGTCTTGTTTTAAACCAATATGATCTCAATTCTTTTGTGGGCTTTGAAAGTCCGTGCGGAATTCCCCCCTCACTGTAAATACCTAGCGTCCGGGCCTTATGGCATGTGATCTGTAATAAACTTCAAAAGGACACCTTTGACATTTTAGATAACTTGCAAATGATGATGCGAGCAATCTTTTGCCACTACAAAGAAAGAACAAAAGAACCGACATGAAAGAGAAATCAATAAACATATGGCAATTAATAAAACATTTTCTATGAATACCCTACAAAGAGTTTTACAACGGTATAAAAACCCAACAGTTGTTTCAATGTGGATTTAAGAAGTCTCAGCTGGCATATTAAGACATCTGCACTGGGCAGCACACGGGAAGGCACAGAAAAACTGGGGCCATGGTTTGCCTTGTAAATCCATCAGATGAGAAGGTGCCATCGACAGAGGGATGGCTAGGGAAGGGGCTGAGGGATGGATGCTCTCATTCTATCTACAGGAACAGAAAGTGAGGGTGAAGGGGAGAGTAGGCTGTCAGCTGCTGGGAGCCCATTGTGGGCTAGCCATTTGGAAGTTGGGCCGAGCCCTCTATGCTCTCAGCTGGGTTCTGCAGCCCACCTGGGAACTTTAGCTTCNCAGGGGAGTCAGCCTGGGGCCACAGGGTTCCTTAGCAGAAGGATTGAGTGACCCACAGTATGTGTGCAAATCCACAGAGTGGGACTGCTGACTTCTTCCTCCTCACGGGCTGAGTTTGATTCCCACCTCTACCAGACCAGTAGGTGGCTCCTTTCCACCTCTCTGGCCTCAGTTTCCACTTCTGTGCAATGCTGTCGTCCACGCTTCCTTCCAGCTTCCTCCATGCTTGTGCAAAACTCAAAGGCACGTGATTCCAAGAAGACATGAGGAGTAGAGCCCACTCCAGCGTGCATAGTCTAGGCCTTGCAGTCTGTCTGTCTGCACCCCTCCCCAGTTCTTCGTCCCGTAGTGGGTCTTATGGCTTCCACTGCAGTGAGAATAACAGGGGGGTTTCTGTCCTTTGTGTATTCAGGAGCTTCCATTTGCATCTTCTGCAGACCAGAGCTGGGTGGAGAGGCCTTAGAGGCTGTAGCTGGTGGACCTGGCAGCAGCACACCTCCCACAGTTGTAGGTGGAGCTACTTGGGGAACCCTAGAGGATGCTCAACCGAAGTCCTGTGGCAATGCGGTATACAGGAAGTGGTAGCAGAAACAAGGCAGAGAGGGCAGAGAGCAAGGCAGATCCAAAGAGACATAACTTACTCTTCAGGATATTCTCAGGTACACTACTAGGTGGGTTCAACTGCAGANGCTGTGTGTGAGTGTGTGTGTATGTATATGTGCACATGATTGTATACACTGCTCAGTAGGAGATAGCCACATGGAGTAGGAAGACAGAAATGTTTGGCTCCTGAGTCTTGAATGACTTTGGTTAATATTTTAATATCCTAAGGACTTAGTCTTCCTATCTGTAAAATGGGTCATGGGGTAGTGTTACTTTCCTGACTATAAAATCATGTGATCATAGCCCACAGGGTTTGGGGAGAGACCTCAAAAGTCCTGCAAACAAACAAACAAAAACCAAACAAACAAAAAAGGCTGGGCGGTGGTGACCCATGCCTTTAATCCCAGCACTGGGGAGGCAGAGGCAGGCGAATCTCTTGAGTTCGAGGCCAGCCTGGGCTACCGAGTGAGTTCCAGGAAAGGCGCCAAAGCTACACAGAGAAACCCTGTCTCGAAAAACCACACACACAAAAAAAAGTCCTGCAATCCCAGGTATCCTCAGCTTAATGACAGGTGGTTGATGGCCCAGCCTTTGGAGGGGAAGGTAGGCTGTCAGATCTGGCCTCTCTTGCACCTGTTCTTTTCATTTCCTTCCTCAACCTACAAAATTCNACTCACTCACTGCAGCCCAGATTCTCCAAGCCCAAGGTGATAGAGACCATCTGGCTCTACCAGTTTTTGCTGGCCAGTGCCTCTCAAGCAGCTGCAGTAAGTGACAGTTGGCTGGTTCTGGCTTGCATACATCCAAGTTGGAGAGCTCACTCCTTTCTCAGGCANGCTGCCCTGTCTTGGCATCAGTACTGCCGGAAAGTGCTTTCTGACATTGGGTGGAAACTGTTCTCCTGGCTCAGTCTCAGCTGCAACTCAAAATCAGCACCTCTGGGGAGGGGGCCAGGCCTGACATANTTCTTGGTTGTGCTGGGGATGGAACCCAGTGTCTTACCTGCTAGGCAAGTGCTCTACCACTGAGCTCCAGCCTCAGCTCTGGGAAGGACGCTGAAGCATCCTAGAGATCATAGTGTGCAGGCAAACCAGACTGCTGCCCTCTCTACGGGAACCTCAGGGCCCTCTGGGCAGTTTGCCTCCAGGGCAGGCAGGAGATCCCTCTGGGAGGGTGCCCTGTTCNTGAGGGCAGCAGAAAGCCTGGTGCAAAGAGGCCGTACCATGAGNTTTTGCACTGGTTCCCACTGCTCCCAGATACCTTGTCACCAGGATGTTTGTGGAAGTACACAAGCCATGCCTTCCACCTACTGATCACAATCATAAGTGAAAGGGCCCCGTGAATGACATTTTTATTGAGCCTACTGGCCCCCAGAACTCTTTGTGCCATTCTGTCAGANCAAGGGCAGTACCTGTGGTGCCGGGAAACCCTGGTCGTATCTTGGGCTTACCGCATTTCATCGCTTGGCTTAACACTTAATGTTTCTATGCCCGAGTCTCTTCATCTACAAAATCTGAGTGATCACATCTACTAGAAGGACAAATGTCCATACAAAAATGCCAGGGATTGCAAGGTACACAGCTGGGGATGGTGAGGCACAGTTGCTGGGACAGTACNCAGGACAGAGGTGAGGCAGGTGTGTCATGAGTTCAAGGCCAACCTGGGCTACGTGGTGAGATCTTGTCTTGTTTTCCTTTTCCTTCTTGCCTCCCTCTTTTCTTCCCTTACTCCCTTCCTCCTGCTCCTCCTCCCCCAAAGGAAGGGAACAAGGCTGGAAAGACTCCCCTATCTACACAGACTCTGGATTGCTGCTCTGTGCTCCAAGCCAGCTCTNTCCCACACAGAAGAGAACCAGAACCCCTGGGAGGGGANGTGCAGGCTTTGTCCCCATACCAATGACCACCTAGAACACAGATNGAGGGGTCATACTGGGAAACCCCTCCCTCTGTGCTTTGTGAAGAGCCCAGGTGACCACCCAATCAGCGTCACACTGAGGTGGAGATGACATGCTCCCCAAACTTCAGCATGGATCTTTCCAACAGTGTCCCACCTCAGCCATCCCTTTTTAGTCACCTGAATNGTCCCCACCCCTGGGCACACCTTCCCATGTTCTACTTTTCCTCCCTAGGTCAGCAAGATTTAGGTTTCCAACNTCCTTTCCAGATGGGAACACATGCCAAGCANCCCAGAATAGCTTGTCTACAGTCTACAGTCCTAAAGATGGTACATGTGTCCGTCAACGTTAAGGGACACATTGCACAAGATTGGAAAAGGACAAGGGATCAAATGAGACCTAATGCTAGCCAACCGGTCCATAGAGACCTTGGACTCAAACTGAGGACCTAATTACCCTCTTTGTAGCCTGTGGGCTCAAGGGAGCTGTGAGATTATCCATGAGGTTTCAAGCTTCGCAGTGGTGTCACGTGGTAAACATCGAATCCAAAGAGCATACAGTCTCCAAGTACAGCCAGGGTTTACCATCTCCAGACCCTCTCCATGGCCCAGCCCATCATCAGGATTCCCCAGCCTCAGAAGACCACAGTGGGTGGACTCAAGGACAGGGCTATCTAGGGTGACTCCTTACCTCTTGGTTAGATTTCAGGAAATTAATTTCCCATATAAAATTCAATTTAAGTAAATTATTAGGAAGAGAAGCTCCGCCTCCCTCCCTCGTCCAAAGGGAAAGCATTTGCCCCCGCTTCAGCATGTGAATTAAAGATCAAGGCTGCAGCCTGTCATTAGTGTTACCAGAAGTGGGGCTTTTGTAAATTTCATAGGCTTTAAGATCCTCCTCTACTTAATAAGTTTACTTTTTCCAAGGTGTCTTGATTCTGCACAGCCCCTGCTTTGGGGCAAGACTCTCAGCTAATTGGCAGCTGCTCAGCCCCTGGGCTCTGCTTTTAGAGAGAAAAGCAGAGGAAAGGAACAGCTTGCCACCATTTATGAGCTGCCCTGGGCACGTGGCCGCTCCTGGGGAGCAAAGGTGTCTGGGCACTGGAAGGACAGAATGGGCTCTTCTGGGCCCAAGACTCCTGGGTCCTCTGTNTGCAGCAAGTCGCNGGACCTCAGAACATGTCCGAGAGGAAACAAGGAAAACACCCNGAGAACAGGCACCCAGGAGCAGGAGGGCCTGCAGGGAGGCAGGCCACCTCCTCTTCGCTTTGGACTTTACTTCCTCACTCCTTGCTGAGGCATCTTTCTGCTCCAGGGCAAGTGCCTGACTGTGAGCACACGCTCAGACTACGTTTGCTGAGGTGCCAATGCCAGATAACTGTCTCCACNTGCATGGGGAGACTTACTGCTAAAATACCCCCACCCCAAACACACACATATGATTGTANACATAGACCGCTAAATCTCCAGAGAGCATGTCCCGGGTGCTCCTGTGGGGCCTTTGCACTCCGGGGATGCCCTCTCTGGGCTCCTGACTTCCTGTCTCACCTCCTCACTGACTTCTTGGGTTCCTTCCCCATCAAATCACTTGTCTTCATCTTGTCTCAGCCACATGGGAAAAGCCAGGCTAAGCTCTCTTTTCCCCTACTCGTGCCTGTGGCAGACATCATGAATCAATCCTACTCCTGCTCCTTTTGGGCTCAGGATGCAGAATCCAGCAGTAACAGTGCNCTGGGAAAGCATGAGGAATTATCCCCCCTGAAACAATAACCTTAACTCCCCAATCCCACAGTCTGAGTCTGCCCTTTTCTTCTGGGGTCAGCAGTACCTGCCCAGACCCAGTGCTACAATAGGTTCAGCACAGCAGAGAAGCTTGTCACCACACTGTCGAGAGTGACCACATACCACATAGTACCAAGAGTCGCTGGTCAATCTTAGCAGTTACTCGATATCAGTCATTGACCTAGACACAAAACACAGGATGCTACATGTCTTAGGGTTTCTACTGCTGTGAAGAGACACCATGACCATGGCAACTCTTTTAAAATAAAACATTTAATTGGGGTGGCTTACAGTTTCAGAGATTTAGTCCATTATCATCATGGTGGGACATGGTGGTGTGTAGGCAGACATGGTGCTGGAGAAGAAGCCGAGAGTTCTATATCTTGATCTGCAGGCAACAGGAAGTGAACTGTCTCATTGGGCATAGCTTGAGCATAGGAGACCTCAAAGTCCACTCCCACAGTGACACATTTCCTCTAACAAGGCCACACCTACTCCAACAAAGCCACACCTCCTCATATTACCACTTTCTTTGGGGGNCATTTTCTTTCAAACTATCACACTACATCTACNTCTTGTAACAAACTGGTTGATATTTTCATCACCAGTTCATACATTGGAAAAGTGAGTCATAGAGAACTCTGATGGAGCCCAGATGTCACTGAACAATGCCATCTCCTACAGAAGGCTATTCACTGAGTGATGGAGTCATGGGACACTTCTTAAACCATGAGATAACATAGCTTCCTAAAGTGGCACACAGCCTGGANGTTTGGACCACAGAGCCCACCTGTCCCTTTGACTGGGTCAGGAACCTTACAGGAGTCAGACTTTTAACAAATGGTCTGTTGTGCAGCCAGCTAGGAATATGGGGGTGGCACCCAATGCCCTGCCACCTCAGTTTTGTTTNGCACTTGGAGCCCAAGGCCCAATAATCATACCAGTCCCAGATTCCCAAGTGGCTGGCTGGCTGGTCATAGGCTACTCAAGTTCACCACTCATGGAAGGCCTCCTTCAGAAAAGAAGTCACCCAGTTCTTCATAGCTTTATTTGCAAGAGGAGGGAGAGAATGTTTCTTTACCTCAGCTTTCCCCCAAGGCTCTTAGTGGGACTGTCCATGACCAGAAAAGATGGAGGGAGGCGCATAGTAGCTGGCCAAAGCTGTGCTAATTAAACNCATGTCACCTGCAAGGTATGGCTGCCTCCTGCAGGGCTGTGAACAGAGCATCAGNCCTGGGGGCGCTGAAGTCCAGAGACTGTGTCAGCAAGAATGGATCCACAGCCACAGCAGCCAGTGTTGACCTGGTTGGCCCTAACACTGAGCTGTTCTTGAGTGTAGCCACACTCTGGGCANGATCCCTTCATATTGCTTTGCTGTTCTTGGCTATGGAGTTTCTTTGGGTTTTTGACATCGGGTCTCCTGTGTTGCCCAGGATGGCCTCACACTCACCAGCCCCCTGAGTGCAGGGATCACAGGTATGCATCGCCATGCCAGCTCCTCTCTGTGCTCGGACACAAGTTCTTGCTGGGAGCTGCCTGGGTTGGACCTGCTCCTCCACGTGATGGCTTTCACTAAGTTATTCAGCCTCTCTAAGCTCATGTTTCTCAGTTCGAGGATGGGGATACTGATGCTCTCACTTCAGTGCAGGAATCCAGTGAGGCTGGACAGCTGCCACAGAGCAGTGGCTTCTGCAGCTGTCAGCTCACTTCAGTCTTCCCAGGGTTAATGGAGGGGTTTTGATCCCCANCTTACAGAGGCTGAAGACTGAGAAGCTGGGCTGCTTATCCAACGGTACATTTAGGTNGCTGGGCTTGACCACTAGGCCTGCCTGAGTCCCTGTGAGGCAGGAATCTTTCTTCTGCATGGAGTCCAAGGTCATCTGAAGATTGAGGGAATAGGTAGAGCTCCTGGTTGGTGTTCATGCTGTTTCCAGGTTCCTGAGGCCTGAGCTTCAACTCTTTTCCTTTCTGGACCTCCAAAGCCTTGGTGCTACAGGTTGGTCAAGGATCTGAGGCATGAGCTCAGGACCAGATAATAGTCCTGAGTCATTCCTGCTCATGTCCTGGAAGCTTGACTACACCAGAATCATGCAGGCAACTTCCTTTGTCTGTGGACCTGGATGAATACCCAGGCAGGGGCTGGTACATACNGTCCCTCTAGCACATGCAGTCTCCTCCTCTCCTTCCTTCTCCCCACCTCCTTTCTCTCCAGGTTCTCACTGTGAAGTCTAGCTTGCCCTCTAACTTGTGACCCTATTGCTTCAGTCTCTGGAGTGCCATGAGCTCCCACTACACCCCCCCATATTCATGATGGATTTCAGTCCCTATTCCCCCGGGAACAGGAGTCTTTTGGGCAGTGCGCAAGCTGTACAACTGTACTTGGGCATCTTTGCAGAAGTCTGGTACTCCACTCCCAGCTGCTTCTTCCTTGGGGGTAAGCAGGACAGCCCTGGAGTAGCTGTAAGAAAGCANCTTGGTAGGTACATGTCCTATGGCAATTTCATCCAAACTGAGACTTCCCATCCTGGAGGGAGGCTTAAAAAGACCCAGGAAGTAAACAATGCACTAGTTTTAGGAAGTTCCTGAAACTTTTAAGATTCACAAAGGTCTTCCGTGTCCAGGTTATATAAACTGTAAGGATGGCTTGGAAGAGGAGACATTCTGGCAGGTCANGCTCTAGGTTGTCAACATCTCCTGAGTCAACATCCAGATGAGGGTGAGCTTTTCAGAGATGCAGTTGCCCATGGTTCTATAACTAACTGTAATAAACTCACTGGCTTTCCAAGTTGAGCTCTGACAGAAGCCTTTCTATGGCCCGTGCCCTATCTGATGCCCCTTTTGGAGTAAGTTTGTTCCTGTCTCCCCAGGAAAAGTCAGACAACATTGCAGAAAGACCTGTCCCTACATCATGAGGGGTTTCATGAGAATGAAGCTTGGCACAGACAGGGCTGATACAGGAACTGAAAAGGAGAGATGTTTCCAGGTTCTATGTGCCTGGTCTACTGTGGCCTGGCTCTTCTGAGAGGTGAAGGAGATCCTTGTTAGATTCTGTGAAGAAATTGGCAATGTTATGCCTTCTTTCTGCAAGGCCTAGGCCAATCATGCTATGAGATTGTCACTTCCCAAATCCATTCTAAATTGGAGCCCTTGGGATCAGAGCAGGAACTACCAACAAGAGCTACCAAGGAGTCAAAGAGNGCAGGAACTTTGGCTGTGTAACCCAGCATTCGGCTGCCCGACAAGCTGCTCTTGTATAGTGATTTACTCTGATGGTTGATAGTGATTGTCAACTTGACAGGATCTAAGATAATCCAGGAGACAAAACTCTGCATATGTGTGTAAGGGAGTTTCTATTTGGGTTAACTGAGATGGAAGGACCCAATCTGAGGGCAGTTCTGGTCCATGGGTGGGATCCTAGACTGCACGGAGAGAGTGAGCCGAGCAGCTGTATCCACTCCCTCTGCTTCCTCTTGCCTCAAGCTCCTGCTGCCTTCCCCACCATGATGGACCATAGACTCAACCCATGGACCAAAATAGACCCCNTTTTCCTGAAACTGTCTATCACAGCTCCTTGTCACAGCAGTAAGAAATGTATCTCATATACACTCCTCTGGGCTCTTACTGCAGGTGGGCAGCTCCTCTGACCAGTGACAAATCTAAGAGTCAGAGTCTGCAATTCTTCACAAAATGCACAGGACGAGGAGCCCTGGCTTCTTCCAGACCTGTGTGTCTGGCTCCAAGGAGCAGAGGTCTTCTTCCAGCTCCAGAGATGTCCTCCCTCTCTGTGCTATCAGGGAGCCCCGCAGAGACTCCTCTGGGGAAAGATCCCAGTGGACGTCGCCGTCTCTGCAGTCAGCATGCTCACCCTCTGGTGATACAGACACTATCAGTCAGGAACACATTTGTCTCTAGGGGAGAAGGCACCTGCTTTTGTTTNTACAAACAGCCCNGAGCTGGGCAGACAGTTGTTTTTAGCCTCCGTGGAGGCTGAAAAGGCATGGCGGGCATTCTGCACTGCTGGTTACCATCAGATTGCCCTGCAAAAGGTAAAGTGTGTGTCCCTCAGCTTCCCATCCACCCCTGCAGTCCAACTCACATAGAAACTGAATCTCAGCAGTGCTCCTCCCCTTGGACAACGGAGACTGAACCCAGTTCGCAGTTTTCCCAGTTCTTCTGTTCTCCCTCAGAACCACAGACTCCAGCTACAGTGCTCTCCCAGCACTGGTATTCCCTGACTCATGGAGCAAGCCCACTGGAGGCTCTTGTGCAGAGCTCTGAGCCCTGGGCCTAGAGGCTCTACCTCTGAACCTGAGTTTTAATCATTCCAGTCCCTTCCTTTGTTTATTCCCACGCACATGCATGCATAATTACCCAAGCATGCATATGCATATCCATGGTGTTCAAACCTCAAAGTCGTGGATGCATGCCTACATATGCATGACTGTGCACACATGTATGCATAACCACATCTATTCATATGCATACCACATTTGGACATTCATGGCCTGTATGTGTCCATTGCACACACTGCATACACACACACACATGTTCTGTATATATTTATGTGTATGCATAAATACATCATCTGTATGCAAACACGTACTCTGAGTGTGTCTACATGCGTATCTGCAGATAAAACTACATGTTTGCTATCCACATGCATACCACATATGAGCTCAAGGGTACATAAATGTGTGACCACGCCCACACCCACGCTCTGGCCATACATGAACAAATGCCCTGTAGAGTAATGCACAGGAGAATGTGGGAGTAACCAGGCATATTCATTTGTACCCTAGCACACACATCTCCCATAGACATATAGATGGACACAGCTCATGTGTACACATGCGAAGTTCATACCAGAGTTCATAGGCACGAGGACATTATCAGACACCAAAAACTCAACCAACCGGTGTGCTTGTGTAACTGACAGGCCCTCACAACAGGCACGCACGCACAAACGCCTGGGCGAGTTACTCCCAAGCTCGCGCACTTCACCACCTAGGGCACTGGAGGCGCGCCTGGGCACGCGCACATGCATCTCTTCTCCCCAACGCCTCGGCCTGGCTGTAATTGCTCCCAGCCCGGGACTGTGCAAAGCGCGCCACGGGAGCGCACGGCCCCGATCCCGCAGCGCTCTGCGCGCCCCCAGCCCCGCCGCCGCCCGGCCCGGCCCGAGGCCATCAAAAGGCCGCTTTGGGCGCGGGCACCTGGCTCGCCGGCCGCCGCCGCGTTTTATCTGGCGCGGTGAATAATTGATGCGCCGCTGCTTTGCAGTCAAACGCGCGGGCTGCCCGCGCCGCCGCCGCCCGCCGGCCGCTGTGATTTATTATTTACCAGCGCGCGTCCGCCGTGTAAGGTGAGCACTGTGGCTGCTCGCAGAACTGTTACAATCTGGCCTCGTTAGTGGCCTTTCTTGCTGCCTCTCCAAACGGCGGCCCCGCTGATTGATTTTCCCGCCGAAGCCGTGCCATGAAATCCCAGCGCTGCTGCTCTCAAAGCGGCTGCGGAAAGCCAGGCTTGGCCCTTCTTCCCGCAACAAGAGCCCGCGTTTGCGAGCGCGGCTTTCATGGCGTCCCTGGCTCCGCTGCCGGCCCCATTAGCACGGCACCCGGCTCCCACTGCTCCTGCGGGCGACGCTAGGATGCGCGCGGTGGTCGCGGGGGACCGCGTGGGGCCTTTCAAGCCGGTGGTGAGGCGCAGCCGCCCNGCGACCACAAAGTTTTCGTGCCTTGGAAGTTTTCAAATGCACTAGGCTGATCCAAGCAGGGGACCGGCTGACTCTTCCCGGGACACTCCAGTGGCAGTGAAGAGGGGTCCCTCTGNACTACCAGCTCAGAAAAGGAAGGCATTGGGGGACTGCCCACTGTATGCCAGGCATCTGCCTCGTGTTTAGTCTTCAAACTATTCAGGGACGATACTCAACAAGGACAGGCCACAATGTTAGCAAGAGAAGCCTGTGATGCCCCCAAGCCTTCCAGTCCTAAGCCACACAGGGTACTACTAAGGTTGAACTCCCCGTGTGGACTAGGGTGACTTATGCATCTCCGATCCTCTGTATTGGCATCCAGATCTCAGGACTCAGGCAGCTTCTCCGTCATCGGAGGCGGTGGCCACATTTCCCGGATGCCAGCAGGCCTGAAATTCAGAGGATTGGTGGGGTCTGGCCCCAAATATTCTGGTAGTAGAAGGAAGGGACCAATTTGAGACGTTCCCTGAGGGGAGAACCTGGGAGACATTTAGCAAGGTTTTCGCATTTTGTAGTGTGGCCCAAACTGTCCTTGAGGCAGGACCCCTAGAATGGGATGGGAGGGAAGTCTGGAAACTAACCCCCGTTCTTGAGTAAATCCTGCCACCATTCTGGAGGACTTATCTGTCATAGAGAAGGTAGGGCTGTCCCACTCCTTCCTTTCATCTGTTCTCCACAGCTTGGAGCNNAGATGAGTCTCTGATATTCACCCCGCTGTCCTGATAGGACCGGGATGTGGCGCATGTTCCTTCCCTCTTAGATCCAAAGGATTGTCTAGGTGTTATCTGCCTCTAGAAGTCATCAATTATTTCTTACATCCTTAAGGGTTTCCACAGTGGCCTGGTCATTGTGTGACCTTGGAAAGTTAGAGGACACATTTGCAATCATTTGGGTCACACCCCTGCTGTAGTCACATGACTGGGGACCTCAAGAGGAAGGTATTTGTTTACACTTACAAAGAACAGTAGAAGTAAACAGNACTCTGCTCTTAATGGACGTTTTAACCTTTTCTACTTAGCCTAATTTTGCGTTCTTCCTTTTATCCCATAATAACACCCTAAGAAGATGCGGAGAGGGCCAGGGCTGAGTCCCTGCCACACCCTCCAAAACAGCATCAACCACTGTCACAGCTCAGGTCTGGGACATCGTCCTCCACAAGACACTGTTGACCTTCNTTTGACTTGATGATGAAGACCCAGCCTGAANGAGTAAAATTAGACAAGGAAGCCAACCTCCTACAATGNCCANTAGGAACTCCTCTGACTACTGCAACATGGAAGAGGAGGTCNATCCACGCAGCATTCTGAGTGACCCAGCTGTGAGCAGTACTTTCGAAGAATGCGAATAGTTTGGTTCTTTTAGCCAAATCAGTATTGTGAGTATGGGGGAAGGGAAAGGGAGAGGGTCCTAAAGATGAACACCTTTCAAANATACCCAAAAACCTCCTTTTCCAGCCCNAAATGGGACCACAGGAGTTGGGTTTAAGTTCAAACCAAAACAATGACAGAACTGGATTAAATAGATACAAGGATTTTGAAGACACCGAAAGAGAGGCAAGTTNTGTAATCATCTAGATCAGTGATGCCTCCTGGGAGTTTCTGAGTCATGGTACAGGCAGGAGTCTAGTGGATCCCTGAGTTGGAAGATGGGCAGAAATGTCCTGGGAGATGAGGCAACTAAGGTGCAGGAGAAAGAGTGTGGGAGAAGGGAGCCCTCAGGCACCCATAGAAGGGGCCTCACCATTCAGCATACTGTCAGTCAGTAAACTTCATGAGGTAGGAGAGAGCCACCCCAAAAGATAAAACCAAATGCTCTCGTGCACCCAGGGCTGGCAGTGAGGCNNGTTCGTTCTTNCCAGATAGTCTGGAAAAACCTGTAGCTCCTGGAAGTACTGGGTAGACAATGTAGTGGGGTCTTGCCTTTGTAATATTAATTATTTGCCTTTGACTAAAGGCTGCTCTGGTCCTTCCAGAGACGAAGCAGCTCCTTTCATAATGATAACCGAGCCAGTTCTCANAAGCATANAGCAGATTTAAACAGTACTTTGAGAGATGAAGTAAAAAGTGATTGAACTGNGAGCAGAAATGGGCAAATCCATACCCAGACTTGGAAATATCAATGCCNATTTCTCCACAGTCNATAAGAAAGAGAATCAGTAAAGCTCCAAGGAATGGCCCAGCCACAATGGAGAACTTGACAGACATTTATAGAACACCCCATCCAACCACACTGGGTACACTCCACAGCATTTAGCAAGATAGACTACTTNTGAACCCTCAAACAAGTGTCAGTCACTTATGAAGGGCAAAGTATGTTTTCTGATTACACAGAATTTGTATTAAAATTCAGTGGTGGAAAAAGTACACAAAAGATCCAATATTTGGAAGCTAAATAATAAACTGTCAGAGAAGACATGAAAGAAAATTAGAATTTTTGAAATGAATATAAGTGATAAGTGTTGCATCTGACACATTATAATGATAATTAAAGGAAATTATAATTATGGGAATAGTGGCCTGAAATCAGTGACTTAGTTTCCATCTTAAGAACTTGGAAAATAATAATGAAAAGAAGGAAGTCAGAAAAAAAAAACCCTGAACAATAAAGCTTAAAGTAGAAACAAATAGAAACAGAAAAGCACAAACAACAAAGCTTGTACTTTGAGTTCATTATCAAATGGGTTTTATCCTGGGATAAAGCAGGTTCAGCACCTACTAACTGATCAAGGCACACTCACTGTGTTGACAAGCATTTTAAATGGCTATTTCAGTAAATACATGGAAGGTGCTAAAAATCATACCTTGATCACAACTTGTACACACACATACACACTCACACACAGAGAGAAAGAAGAGAGGAGGGGGGGGAGGGGACAAATTCTGAATGAAAGAAAACATTCTCAAGTTGCTAAGAGTAGTCATGAAAACCTACAGAACAGTTTTTCAGATCTTAAATTTTTTTAAAGATTTATTTATTTTATTTTATGTGTATGAATGTTCTGCCTGCACATATATATGTGCAGCACATGTGGGCCTGGTGCCCATGGAGGTCAGAAGATGGCATCCGATCTCTTGGAACTAGAGTTATTAATGGTGTGAACCACCTCACCACGTGGGTGCTGGAATCTGAACCCAGGTCCACAAGAACAGATGTTCTTAACCACTGAGACATCTCTCTAACCACCCCTCTCCAGCTAGTGATTTAAAGATCCATCCTTCCTTCCTTCCTTCCTTCCTTCCTTCCTTCCTTCCTTCCTTCCTTCCTTCCTTCCTTCCTTCCTTCCTTCATGTGGGAGTGTTGCATGTACCACTGTGTGTGTGTGTGTCTGTGTGTGTGTGTGTAGGTCACAGGACAACTTGTAAGAGTGAGTTCTCTCCTTCTACAGTGTGACTTCTGGGGATAGAAATCAGGTCATTAGACTTGCCAGCAGTCACCTTTAACCACAGAGAAGTCTCAACTGACCCTACTAACGTAATGATAAAATATGATTGTTCTGTTCCTAAGATCAAAAAGTATATCTATACTGGTATTTAATATTGTTCTAGAAGGGTCTATCTGGTGTGATAAGGTAAGAAAACAACTAAAAAGTGTCAAGATTGAAAGGAAGAAACTGAATTCTTTATTGGAAAATTGCATGATTGACTATGCAAAAAACAGCATCATAAGAATCTATCATAAATATCAGCCACAGCAACAAGGTTGTAGCATTCAAGATCAGTGCTCAAAATCAGTTCTTATACGGCATAAATGAAAAATTGAAATTTTAAATAAAATATAGCATATAAATATTTAAATATATCTAAAAACTAATATGTAAGTAAGATCTTTGAACTAAAAAATAAAAACATTGAGGAATATGGGAAATGTAGGGGTGTACCATGTTCATGGATTAGAAGGTTCAATATTGTTAAGACATCAATTCTCCCCAAACTGATCAATTAATTTAATACAAATCTATTCTAAAATCCACACAGCAATGCAAAGTACCTGGAAGAGTCAAGGCACTTTTGAAATTGAAGGTCAAAGTTGGAATGCACTAACACTTTATGTCCACTATCAATATAGTACCTAACATCATAATCAGTACAGTGTGGTGCTGGTGTCGGGATGGATGAACAGATGGATGAAACAGAACAGAGTGTATCAACATATGTGTATAACAAACCCTCTACAAATAAAATTGAATAAAGGGCAAGCTCCCAGATAAATAATGGTAGCTGGGTACAGTGGCTCACAACTATAATCCCAGCACAGGGGAGGCAGAGGTAAGTGGATCTCTTTGAGTTGCCTAGTCTATTTTGTAAGATCCTGTCTCAAAAAACAAACAAACAAAGAACCTTAAAATATAGAATTCTAGAAGAAAATACAGGAGAAAATGTTCTTGTAATTTTATATAAGAAAAGAGGTCAAAACCATGTTGCCTGAAAATAAAAATTAAGGACTTCTGCTGCTTGCAAAGAAAAGATGAGCTGCAACCTGTGAGAAAATGTCTGCAACTTTTATTTCTNACATATGTAGAATATATAAAGAACTCCTAAAGTTTAATAATAAGACNAACAGANCAGTGAAAACATAGACTGAATGTTTGCACATGATGAACAGAGGAGAAGCAAATGGAAAATAAGCACACAGAAATGTGCTCAACTTCATGTTCGCTAGGTAAATGCAAACTAAAGCCACAATGTGATACTCTCATATATCTATCTGATGGCTACAGGCATCAGACNAAAACACTGGCCTGGAACTGTGCAATGCTGTCCCATGTAAAATGGCTGACCCACTTGGAGAGCTGTTGTGCAGTTAATTCTCAAAGCCTTGCACACACCCATTGTCTGACCCAAGCATTGCACACCTATGTGTTAAGCCAAGAGAAATGAGAGCTGGGATCTATACAAGGCTTGTACCTGAATGACCTCAGTACCCTTATCTAGAACATCTAAAAACTGGAAACTGTATAAATGCCCCCAAAATTAGGGTGCACCCATCTCTGACCGTTTCATGGTGTATGTCACACTGTGGCAAATTATGTACTTTAAACATGTACTATTCATCTTATGTTAACTGTAGCCTCCAAAGGCTGCTACATCTAAATGGTAGCAAGTGTCCCATTAATAGGTGGTGAACAGAAGAGTCCCAAGAGAGGAAGAAGGATTCTTTGAGGGGGGTATTGTTGGCAGACAGGGAAGAGCGAGGTAGGGCCTTTTGTTCCTCTTCAGTTTTTTTNATAATAATCTGAGATTCACAACCATGGGCATTTATACTTTGGTAATTTTTCTCAATTAAAAATTAAAGGCACATGTACACACATGTCACACACATGTCCATTCACATTTCTTTTTAAAAAATTTTAGCACACACAGTAATGAATTTCATTGTGATCCTTTCATACATATATATTATATGATTCTGTTTCTGTTTGTAATATTTTTTCTTTCTCTCATAATCTTCTTTTAATTTCACCCCCTTTCTTTCTCTCTTCCTCTGTTATCTGCCTCTCTCTCTTTCTCTCTCTCTCTCTTTCTCTCTCTCACACACACACACATCTAGATTCAGACTATGAGAGAAAACATGATTTTGTCTTTCTGAGCTTGGGGTGTCTTGCTTCTCAGAATGATTTCCAGTTCCATTCAGTTTCTTGCCTATTGTGTAATTCTTTATGGCTCACTAGAACTCCACTGTCCTATCCCATATTTCCTTATCCATTCACCTGTTGGCAGACTTCCAGGATGACTGCGTATCTTGGCTATGGTGAATAACGCAGCATTTAGCATGGATGTACAGGTATCTGGGTTTGCTCAGTTAGATGCTCGTATAAACCCAGAAGCGTGACATATGGGTTGTGCAAGGTGGGGGTTCTGTTCGTGTTTTTTAGGATTCTCCATACTGCCTCCCAGTGTGTCCCAATCTGCATTCCTACTCGAGGGCAGGGCTCTGGAAGTGGCTATTTCTGGCCCTGGGTCAGACCTTGGGAAGTTTAGGTCCTCTAGGTGTTTACCTTAGTCTACAAACCACTTCTGGGCCCCAAGCACACTGCAGCAAGGCAGTCAGTCACAGGGTGATGTTGACCGTGCTCCATAAACTGTCTGGGCTTTAGTGCTAGCTCTGGCCTCCTCCCTCTGGGACAGGGCTTTTCCTTCTCTAAGATGGAAGTATTGAGGGCATTCTGTCATAGGCGGCCTGTCCTGTCTCTTATACACATCTAGATGTGTATAAGAGACAGCTCTGGGACAGGGCTTTTCCTTCTCTAAGATGGAAGTATTGAGGGCATTCTGTCATAGGCGGCCTGTTAGAAGCACAGGGGGCATGGAGGCCTCTGAACACAAAGCCCTCTAAGCCTTGTGGTCCAGAAGCAGCCTGCAAACACTCAGCTCAGGGGGAGTCTCAGTGTCTGGAGAAACAGTGCCTCTCCATCTTTAGCTTGTTGAGGAGCTGTTAGGTCTCATCTCTTGTCTTCTCTCCCAAGTTTGATATCCATCCTTCCATGCTCACGTTTACTTCAGTGTGGAGAGTCACATCAATTTCCCAGGTCAAGCTATAGGAAGCATGGCATAGTGAAAACATCTGAGATTTTAGATTAAGAAACTGTGTGACCTTTGACAAATTACTTAACCTCTCTGAGCCTTCTTTGTCTGTGCCGGATGCGTGAATATACCTCCTACATCACAAGGTTGTTTTGAGAATTAAATGAGACAATATGAACAAAGAGGTCTAGACACAGTAGGCATTCAACAAGGAAGTCTCTTCCCCAGACCTCTCCTGACTTTCCATCTCTCCTGAAGGACGGTGACTGAACTGGATTGCACAGAACAGCCCTGATGAGCAGTGTTTTCCAGGTGAGCTGTTCTCAGTGAGCAGGACGCCTGGGAGAGAGGCCACCCAGATTCCCCCCACAGGTCCACCAAGTGGCTGGAGTATCTATTATAGATGCCTCCCATCCCAATAAATATTTCAATGCAAATAAATAAAGGATGCCACAGGCCTCTCAGCCAGCGACTCTGTGCAGCTCACTGCACACATCTATCCCTGACTCCCGACAAGGTCACAGTGTCTCTAGGGAGGCTCTGTTGGCTCTCTGGGGAAACCACAAGCCAGCATGGGGGCAGCAGGAAAAGAAGGAAACTGACTTGTGATATANGAAGGGGATGTCTCTCTTTGGAGGTAACTTTTGAAACTTGTGGGGTTTCCATTCCAGCTCCATCAACCAGTGACCCCCGAGCACTGTTCAGCAAAGGTGGTCCCCGAAAACATTTTGATAGCAGGAGTTGATAGCAGTGACACCCGAGGGTGACTCCTGACCCAGCTAACCCCATTCCATTCCTCCCCTCATAGCAGTGGGTAGCCCTTGGTCTGACTCATTCATTCTCTCACTCATTTGCTTGGATATATAATAAAGAGCTACCGAGCAGGCTCACACGTGTTCTGTGTATTGGAGGCTAAAAATCACCTCTTTTGAGACAGGACAGATTGAACTCTAGATAGCTTTTGCTATGGCCTGGCCGTGTCTTTTTCTCCAAGGCTCGCATGTCCTCAGGGTGGTGCTCTTGGGAGGTAGTGTGGGACCTTGAAAAGATGGGCATAGTAGAAGCCCTCCACCGCTTGAGGAACCTGGCCTTTCTTGCTTCCTCTTTGCACACACACTCCTGCTGTGATGTGACAGCCAAGNGAGTGGTCACTAGAGCCAAGTTGATGCCAGGGCTGCATGAAACCATTTTAAACCTCAGTAAACCCCTTTGCTTTACAAAATTAGGTTCTCTTGGATCCTTCCTGATATAACAATACAACCTCCAAGATTCCTGGCCCCTGGTGTCCCCATCCCATCAGATCCCCTTCTGTTGAGTGACAGACCTGGGGAAGACGGCAGGATTTTATTTTGTGATGAGGTTGCAGGGTATGGCAAAGAGAAGGAACTTTGCAGTTGTAATTAATGTCTTGACTCTTGTAAGTTCAACAAAAGGGTGATTATCTTGAGTGGGCCTGGCTTTCCTCAGAGAGAGCCCAAAAGAATAACCAGGACCTTCTTGTAGAGAGGTAATGTTTCCTGTCAGCACTGAAGAAATAATCTGCCAAGGAGGACGCTACTGCAAAATGGCTGCATGGGAAGTCCTTGTCTGCCCTAAGGCTGGCACTGGTGCCCCAAACTGAAGCTGGCTGGCAGAGAGACATCAAGGTCTACAGTCACAGGAAGCTGAATTCTGTCACCAGCTGAAGCACCTCTGAGCTGGCTGGTACCCGGACTTCTGGCCCAGGAGACTGTGAGACAATAAGCAAGTGNCAGTTTAAGCTACAAATTTTGTAGTGATGTCTAAAGCAGTGATGGGAAGTTAACATGCCGCTGTGTGAATCTCAGAGCCCATGGGGCTGCACAGCCGCTGGCGAAGCCAGGAGGCTATGGAGACCTGGCCAAGGAGCAAGATTCAGGAAAGTTCCAGAGGAGAGGAGCAGGAGAGAAAGGGAGTGGTGTTGTAGCAATTTTCAAAGAGGGAAGTATGAAGTGTCAGATGCTTAAGCCTCTGGATCGAAGAGTAGTGGGCTGAAGCAGGGTAGAAGTTAGATCCTGAGGAACTTGGGGGCCATTCAGCCTTGAGTCTCATCCTAGGGGCAATGAGGGCTGTGGCATGCTCTGAGTGCAAATAAAGATCATTGTGATCTCAGGCTGAGTGGAGAGAGTAGATGAGAAGGAGGCCTTACTGGAGGCTGTGAGATAGGGAGAGAGACAGTTGGGCTCGGAGAAAGGGGAGGAGTTGGGGCAGGAGTTGTGGGTGAGAGATGGAGGCAGGAGGTGGGGGAGCAGGTGGAGGCAGGAAGTGAATGCTTCCCATAGAACTTATCAGGGTGAATGCATGTTGTGTGTGGCGGCCTGGGCTGTGTGTGGCACAGACTGGAGCTCAGCTTCTGAGGCAGCCTGGGCTGGATGATGGGAAGGTTGAGGAAGATTAGGTGTCGGGGCCAGAGCGAAGAGCAACAATAACCACAGAGACATCCTCCTAATGTTGACAGAAGATCTGTCCCGGGGACTCAAGCTGAACGAAGTTTCCAAAGGACTCCTCAGCTCCCTAACTACACTATCATGGCTCCCATTTTTAGAGTCAGGGAAGCCAGGGTACAGAGGAGCTAAGTGCTTGGCCCATGGCTAGGTACTTAATCGCTAGTGTGAGGGCCCGGGTTTGAACCCAGATTCTAGCACCAGAGAGTGCTTTGAGCCCTCCTGCTGGGATGGGGCTGAGTTGGGAGCGGTTTTAGGACACCAAGGGGCTGCTTCTACGAGGTGACTGGCCTGAGACTCTGGTGAGGAATCTAGCTCATACTGAATGATTATACATGTCAGGCGGTCCATGGATGCCAGGGAGGGGTTAAGTAAGAGGGAGGGAAAGAGAGAATGAGAAGGGAGGGGAGAAGGGGAGAGTCAGGGGAAAGGGGAGGGGAAGGTGAAGAGGGAAGGGAAAGACACATCTTACTTGGCAAACAGGNCAGAGAAGGGTCATTGAAAGAAGTCAACGATGCTGTAGGGTGAGCAGNGTGGTAGGTATGCTGCCGGAGGACCTCGGGATGAACAGCTGGATGCCGTCTGATCTAATTAATGCTGGTAAAATGTCCTCCCAAGACTCCCAAGTTAGGTAAAGACACACAGGCAAGAAGGCATATGGAGAGATGTCCAAAGCAGTGCAGAGGCCTATCAGAAGTGGAAACCAGAAGGGTATCTAGGGGAAGTAGCAAAGGTCCCTAGTAGAAGACACCCAACATTCCAGCTTGCATCTGAGCATGGGCGGAGCTCCTGCAATGGGTGGTGCCCTGTCTCTTATACACATCTTAGAAGACACCCAACATTCCAGCTTGCATCTGAGCATGGGCGGAGCTCCTGCAATGGGTGGTGCCTGTGCAGTGTGCATACTGTGCCCCAGCCAGGCCAGTATGCAGCTCAGCCAGGTTCCCAGGTCCATGNCCCTTTGTTGTGCTGGGTGATGGATGAGATGTTTAGTTGCTGATGGACCTTGCCAGGGGCCAAGAGAGCCAGACCTGGCTCCTGTGATTGGTTAGCAGTGTCCACTTGAGTCTGCAGTCTCAGAAAACGTGAGAAATCCCCACACATGCTTCCTGGTGGCCTATGGTAGGCTGGTAAAGAGCCTGGAGGCTGTGAGAAGGAAGCTGTTGGGAGGTGACCTGAGGCACCTGCAGGCCTCAACTCTAGAGCATCCTCCAGGGCTACCCAGCCTGGAGGGAAGCAAACTGAGCCTGGGGCCTTGGGGACAGGCTTTCTTGTCTCTAGGCCCACTAGTCTCTACACCAAACTCGGTCTTCAGTGAATCCTCCTCATAGGGCCTTTCTGGCTCCCAAAGGGACCTGGAATCCTTGGACAGGGGTGCTTTCTCCATCTGTTCCCACTAACAGCCGTATTCCTGGTTTAAGATAGATCCTCCAAGCAGACAGCAGAGGTTGACTGCTATAACTGGACACCTGGCAGCCTTGGTCCTTCCTCATCCTCCCCAGGATNCTGCACCTCTAGGGATCCTGCCATTGATTGCCCCACAGGCTGTGTGGTGAAGCTCCCCTTCTCTGTTAGCATGCANNGTCTTCTCTCTTCTGCCTCTCAGCAGCTGATCATGCCGAGGCCTCAGGAGCTTCTGGGAAAGACAAGGTGCTGAGCTTTGGATGTGAAATGACCTCTGTAGGGTCATGCACTTCAACACTTGGTGCCCCGCCAATGGTGATGTTTGACAAGGTTGCAGAACCTTTAGGAAGTGAAGACTTGCTGGAGGAAGTGGATTCCAGGGGACAGCCTTTGATGCTTCNTAACCCAGACCCAGTTCCTAGTCACTCTCTGCTTCCTCACTGCAGATGGGGTGTGAGGAGCTGCCCCCCCTGTTCCTGCCACCATGCCTTTCCCTGCCATGATGGACTGTATCTCTTGGAACTGCAAGCCAGAATAAACCTCTCCTTAAAGTGCTTGCCAGGCATTTAATCTGAGCAATGGGAGAAGTAACTAAACCATAAGGCCTACTTGCAAAGGAGAGAGTGGNAATTTCTGGGAACTTGAAACATGAGAATGTGACGACAGCTCAGAGGAGAGATGGTCTTTNCCCGCTCAGACCCCCACTTGTAAAGGATGGCTCTGCCAGGATCTCAGAGACTCGAGGTTCTTCCATCCTCAAGTGAAGGGTCTGTCTGCCCAGCTGCCACTCAAGAAGCTCAGTCTAGCCTGTGGTTGTGGGACAGAGAAGACACATCTGTGAGAAGGACGGCAGGGGTGGATGGACCCTGGAGGCAGGCAGAACGGGAAGGTTATTGGTCGAAGTCCTCTGTCCAGTGACTGTCTATGGATACTCCTTTTGTCTACCAGCTCACCTATCTGTACAGCCACCAGACACCGCTGACACACCCTCCCCCTCAGACACACCCTCCCCTCAGCCAGGTATCCTCTACATTTACCCACATCCTTCCATCACCATCCATCAACTCCACCCATTCTTCCATCCATTATTTTATTCATACAGCCATACATTCACGCATTCATTCATCTTTTTCCTTTTCTGTTTTTCTTTTCTTTTTTTGGGGGGGGGGGAGCCAGGGTTTCTCTGAGCAGCCCTGAATGTCCTAGAACTCACTGTCTAGACCAGGCTGGCCTTGAACTCAGAGATCTGCCTGCCTCTGCCTCCTGAGTGCTGAGATTAAATACATGTACCACCACACCAGGCTTATTCACTCATCTTTATTCCATTCATTAATCCATATTTGATTCCATCTGTCCATTATTCTAGCCACATATTCGTTCAGTCATCAATTATTTTTCTATCCATCTACCCTTCCATCCGTTTGTCTATTAATTCCCTCATGTAACTGAATACTGCTGGGGACTAGATCTTGTTTGGGANTTAGACTTACCTTCAATGTCTCATTCTTGGTGCTCTTCCCAGTTAGTTGAGGAGTAAGCTTCAGACATCACTCACCCTGTGATAACGCACGAGTACTTGCTGAAGACCCAGGAAGATCTCATTACTGCCATGACCCTGAGGCTGTAATGGGTAGCTGTAGCTGAGGGCTGACNGAACTGCAGGATTTTCCAGGAAGAAAAGGGAAGGGCATTCCAAACAGAGGGAACAGCCTGTGTAAGCTCTGGGAGGCCTGCATGAGAATGACAATGTTGTTAACAGTGGAGAACTGGGTGAAAAGTACCTGTACATACAGGCAAGGCCTGGGATTCAGGCACTGGGCATGACCTCTACACATCTGGGACACTGTCAGTTAATGACGTATGTGAGGCCAGGGGGGGGGGACTGTGGGAGTGGAGGAGTGGCAGAAGGCAAGAAGCTGCAGGCAGGAAGCATGGGCATTTGCAGCAGGGACTCAAATCCTCCAGGGGTGGTGGTGGAGGCGAACAGAGCAGCCATCTTGATCTTGTATGAGCTGGGATTTGGACTTGAGCTGCGTAGGTGTCTACAGGTGATGGGGCTAGCACTGTGGGGATGCAGACTGCACGTTTGTGGATGGAATGAGAGGCACAGTATTCACAGTCTCTTTCCTACTCATGAGGCATCTGGAGACTCTGTCTAGAGGGAAGTTGGGCTGCAGGTGGTCCCAGGACCTTAAAGCATAGAGTTCAGCTTCTATGAGTCTGCTCCTAATGCACACATCTTATAGACTCCAACCTACAACTCAAAATGACCTCAAACCTGGACATGGGGGTGATTTAGGAGATCAGTCCTTGCCTGGGTCCATAGTTGCCAAATTAGACAGACAGACAGACAGACAGACAGACAGACAGACAGACAATCAGACAGTCAGACTGTGCCCCTGAGCACAGGCAATTACAAGCAGAGCCAACAGCCCACTTGGCACACTTCTGGGGGGTGTCAATTATTTAAACACTAATTAACATAGCTCTGCATGTCTTTTTTGGGGCGCACTCAGAACACTCGGCATTGTTATCACGGAAGAAAAGAGAGAATGAAATATTGATGGGGCCGGCTTTGTTCTCTGCTCAGCCAGAGCAGGGCTGGTTGTAGGAAGCGGATTCCCGCCGTTGCTGTAGCTTTAATTAGGAAGGTCGCTGGCTTTTCGGGCGTCTTGGATTCCTTTAATTTCCACTGAGGGAAGAGGCTTCCGAATTTTATTGAACTCAGTTGAATTTTTATTTTCAAAAATCAAAACAGAAACAGCTCGTGGCATCTGTTATGAGCGCTGGGTGTTATTTGCTCTTTAGAGATAAAGTTGTTTTTGTACAGAGAGGGAAAGAGAGAGCCAGGGAAAAACGGGCTGGGGATTTGTCCTGGGAAAGGGCTCAAGTGGGAGAAGGCAGTCTGCAGAAAAACAAACCTCCGCTCGCCCAGCTTTTCTGCACTCGGCCTTGCCTGCTGGCCTGAGAAATCCATTTGATGGTGAGCTGTTCGAACCGGTCAGTTGAAGTTGTTAACCCTTGGGACATCAGAGTCTAACCCAGCCTCGGGAGTTCCTTGGGCAGGGGATGGTGGGGAGAGGAGTGGCAGGGCCTTGGACATGGAGCAGAGGCCAGACCAGGTCACTGGAGGAAGTGCATGCAGGGAAGAGGTCACTGCAGCCTCTGAGAGTTAAGCCTGTTCTGAGGCCACGGAATAGGGCTCAGGGTTAAGCAGGCCCTCTTCTTCCTCCACCTTTGGCTGGGGTACTTAAGGTGTGTGCATGAGGCCAGGTATCTGACAAGCATTGGGTCCCACAGAGGAGCAGCAGTGACTGGGGGTCGGGAGAGACCAAGGAACACAGCCCCTGGGGCAAAGGTGGCTGGAAAAGAGGTTTCCCACTGGGTGCCTGTGTGAAGAGCATATATATATATGAAGGCTCACTCTCTTTAGAAGCAATACCTGGGCGGGTCCCTGCAGATACTGAGGATGCAGAACAGCCAGGAAAAGCTCAAACCATGAACATTATCAGACAGCAATGGCAACAGCAAGTGCAAAGGCCCTCAGGCAGAAGGCTATCCATGGGGCATGGTGGTAGGGGACCAGCTTATAGGGAGCAAAATAAGTGGGAGGAAGGCCAGAGGGCTGTGGATTTACGGATGACCTTCACAGTTCACACACATACATTTTTAGCTTTCATTCTGAGTATGGTGGGAAGCAGGAGAGGCGGGAGTTGGGTTGGAGCTCATTCAGAACACAACAGAGATCCCCTGCTTCAGTAGACCTGTGAAGATAGGCTGGCTCTTCCCCAAGAGGATCTTTGCACCAATGGTCTTTGACCCAAGTGTGCACATACGTAGTGATGGGCTAGCTGTGTGTGTTCCCTGATGCTGTAGCTTTGTTTTCTCACTGGCAGATTTATTGCACAAGCATTTTCTGGTATCTTAGCCAAGGGCGGGGAGGTCTATTGTAGGCTGGGTGGCACAGGTGAACAGGGAGGACCTCACACACCTTGGTGGACCTCACATTGCAGTGGGAGTGATGGTGGATGCACCAGTGGCCAGAAACCATGTCAATTGTATATCAGGTGATTCTAAGTTGTTAGAGAAAAGGAAAGTAGATTGTGATCAGGGACTCACCACAGGGAAGTTTCATTCACCAGAGTGGATTGGTGATGCTGGGAGATGGTTGACTACTTAACCTTTGGGGTGCTGTTATTGGTACCTAGAGGAAAGAGTCGGTGCATTGTCCTACAATGCACAAAACAGTTCCTATAACAAAAGATCATCGAGTGCAACAGACCAATGGACTGAGGTGAAGACCCCCTGGGTTAGAGCCAAGAAAGAAAGGGCCAGCAGCTATTGCAGTCTGGTTGGTAGCAAGGTGGTAACATTGCAGCTGAGACACAAATGACGGAGGGGTGCAAACATCAGGAAAGAGCAGAGTGAGTGGTGAAAGCAGAGACAAAGGCCCTGAGGTACAGATGTGGCCAAGGAGTGGTTACAGGCACAATTCCTCTCTCCTAAAGCTCCCTCTTTGTGCAGCAGACACATCAAGGAGCCCAGATCCCACCCAGGGAAGCATTTCTCAATCTCATGTCCAAAAAAGATGGCACTGTCCATTTGCCAGAAGGCTGCTGACATTCTACCCTCCACCTGCCTCTGAAGTGTGCATCTTGGGGAAAATCATCTAGCCATGGAGCTANATCCCCATCTTTAGGAAAAGGCCTAGAGGGTGGGGGTGGTGGTACCCTACTCACAACCATCAAAAGATAATTCTTCTCACCCGCATCAGGAGAGTAGGGCATTTGCAAAGTGTCTCATGGGCATGTTGCATTTTTCTTTTTTAACCCTACAATAGCCTAGAAAAGTTAGGGAGCCCAGCTGGCCANGTCTACCTCCATTTTATACAGGAACCGGAGACTCTGGGAGGGATATAGCACTTGTCCAGTGTTTTGTAGACAGCAGGGTAGGGGGTTGGAGCTTATGGCCTGGCTTCTGAGCCTCTGTCTTCCACCCACAGAGACCCACCAGACCCACTCTGACTTGGTAAACAAGGCTTGGTTCAAGAGCCGCTCTCTCCCTGGCCCGTACCCTCCTCACTGTGGCATTTCCTCTTCCCACCCCTGTCGGCCTCACAGGGCCCAGCCTCGCTGGAGGCTTTGATTAAAAATGCACCTCCTAATCTCATCAGAGCCCAGAAACATGCATATATGCAAATCAACATCTGCTCCTCTACTCCGGGAAGGATCTTCCCAAAGTGCTCTGGGAAAAAGAGGCCCAGCCCAGGGAACTCTGAAGAGAAGATTCCAGAACATCCAAAAGTCACTTCAAAATCCCCGAGTCCCTGATGAAGCCTCACTGTTAATGTAATTGGAGGTTCTACTTGAAGGAGCAATAAAGGAGCTGTCCCCAAGTGGACTGCCTCGGGCTGAGACTCTTTGCTAATCAAAGCTCTTCCATGTTACTGGAGATGCACTGGCCTGCGGTCCAGCCAGGGGGGAACCCAACCNTCTGGCCAAAGAGAGAAGCAGCAGCTGGGGTCACTTCCTTGCTTTCACGAAAGCTTCCTTGCTGGAGTGTGAGTCAGAGCACATAGGCCTGGCTGCTACAGCCAGCCCATCAAGGGAGCTTCATGGGTCACTCACGGGGACTTCTGGAGGCAGGTAGAAGTCCGGGAGCAGACTCCTGTCCTCAAGGTCAGCCTGTGCTGGAGTCTCCTTCCACTCATCCATTTCCAAACACATAAATGAGAAGACAATGTTGGCTTTATATTAGGTGGCCCAAATGTAGGGGAATGTGAGTGAGTGTCCCAAGTGTGTTGAGGTGGCCTGGGATGAGAGAGGTATCGCATGTACTGCAGTTTTGATTTCTGACATTTTCAGCTTATAAGGTTACTCTGTTGGAAGTTGAGATGGGTGCCCAGGAAGGGAAAGTGTTCAGGGGTGATATCTCCTAGAATTTACCCCTCAGACAACTTCAGAATTGGAATGGTCCTAGGTACACTGGCTGGTTTAAGTCTGTAAGTAATGGAAAAAGACACGTGTGGAGACATTTTTTTGGGGGGGGTGTCAAACCACTGGTTTGGATACTAGAAGAGTGTTCTGAAAGCCCCAGGTACAGCAGTTATAGCTGTGTGGTCAAGGGAGGAGGCCTCAGAGCAGGAGAACCAGTGGATCACAGGTGTGTGAAGAAAGTCCACTGGTGACTTGATCCTTACATCCTTGATTCTGTGAGAATCCCTATAAGGATATTCAGTTGGCTACATGAGAGTCACATGCCTGCCCCTGGCTGCATAGTTCTGGGAGAGGGCTGTTCTTGTCCTGTTGGCTCCACACAGCATGGGAACCTCCAGAGTTTGTCATTTCTTCCAGACCACTCCTCTGAAGGGTTGGAAAAATTCTCTAAAATGGATCAGAAAATCAGGGTTCTAAGAGATTGAGTATTGGAACCAGCTAGGGTCTGTAATGAGGATGACTCTTCCTCACAGGTGGGCCCACCTGGGATTGGAGAAGGCAAGAAGAGGCATACCGAGGGTGCAGTCTTCTGACAGCTGTAGTATTTGGTGGCACATGGAGCTTGACACCACTTTCCTCTTCAGAACCCTTGAGGCCTGGTGTCTCTTCTGCCTTGTCAGTGTCTGGGGCCATTGTGTTTCTCTCTGGAAGAGACATGTCTGCTGAGAGATATTGGTTTTAGAGGTGATCCAGGTGTCGGGAATGGTGGGGTATCTGGGATAAAGGCAGAAAGCTGCTCCTGTGGGAGCAGGGGGCTCAGTTTTGGGGTGCAGCTGTACTGCTGATGTTTAGGTAAGTGGTAGACATCCTCTCCTCTCTGAGGTCTTCTCATTTTTGATCATTATATCTCATTTTGATCATTTTTTCTGGAAACTGAATATGATTATATTTGTGTAGGAGACATGGGTTGTTTTATTTACCCAGTATTTAATGCATCCTTCTGTGAGAAACAGTACCCCAAGTTCCTCTAGGGGAACTGGGCTTCCTTCCCTTTCAGGCCATATGTTTATGTGGGGCTAATTTTATTCCCAGCCCCCACATGAACTTGACACGTAGCTAACAGAATCACAATTAGTTAAGGAATGGACGCACAGCCCAGGCTAGGCCGATCCCAGGGATTCTGAGACAGAAGCAATGTGGATGGACTGGCTGGAGAATGGTCACATTCTTGCTGCCTGCTGCACCACAAGAGGCAAACAGATAGGAAGATGGTGACATTGTTTATAGATATCTGTCAGTCTCCTCCATAACGGAGTCATATGAGCACATCAGTTCTCTACTGTCCTTAAACTCTATTGAGCCTGATTTTCTTTATCTGAAAATTGTAAATGAAACTTTCCTGAAAACCACAAAATACAATAACACACTGGAGGACTCAGCTTGCAGGGTAGAGAGAATTTCTTTCTCCTTTTATTTCACTGCTTTGAGTATTATAAATTTCACTTGGATTACTTTTGCGATTAAAAAGGTGTTGAGCCAGAAGATGTTTGTGTGCCTGGGTGTGGTGGCATGTACCTTTAATTCCAGCACTCTGAGACAGAGGCAGGCATATTTCTGTGACTTCAAGGACAGCCATGTCTACATAGTGAGTTCCAGGCTTGCCAGAGCCAAATAGCAAAACCTTGTCTAAGAAAAAAAAAATGTTTGTATCTGTGTCACGTGTACAGTGGGGCAAACATCTTTCCCCCACTTACAGCCAAGGAAGGACCAGTAAAGGAAGAAAGGCTGGGACAGAGGAAGACCACCCAGCAGTGTCAACCATGGTGCCAGCATGGGGCCTTGGCAGATCTTTTTCCATCTGCCATGGAGCCCATCTTGCAGCTTCTTTTCACAGACCAGGAAACAGAAGCTCCAGGCGATACTATCTGCTCCAGGGTCATACCAGCAGTAAATGGCAGGGTAGAGACACTGTCAGTGGCATTCCTTTGGCTGTCCAGCCCTGTGGCAGGATAAGGAGGTTCAGTCCTGATGGGTAAAACCAGGCTGGTTGACCCCCATGGAAGGGAATCATTAAATTTAGTATAACTTTGTCTTCTTTTGTTTTTGAGACAAGGACTTGCTGTGTAACCCAGGCTGGCTTGGAACTCAAGGCCCTTTTGTGTAGGTCTCCAGAGCACCAGGAGCTCCACCATGCCTGGAGCCTCCCTCATGGTGGGACCCAGTGAGCATGTGGGAGGATGTCTGCTCCACAGAGCTCTCCTCTGAATGCCCAAGTACTCTGACCTTGCTCAGTCAGGGTTCTATCTCTCTCTGTGGTAGGGTTATGGAGGAGCTGGCAGTGCTGAGAAGTAGTCTGCTAGAGATAGACACATTTAAAATGTATATATAGACAGAATTCTTACACACACACACACATACACACACCACATATGTGGATGACCATTTATGTCCCCAGATTTAAAAAATGACACCAAATATTGGCTCTGGGGACCAGATCCAGAAGGCAAGGTGGCTGTTTGTTGTATGCCCTTCTCTGGTTTTCTTATCAGGTACCTTAGACTTGGTGATATAAAATTATGTGTGGCAGTCCCAGAGCCCAGAGAGAAAGCAGGTATTATTCTTGCTCACCTAAACCTTACAGCAGCCCTCCTGGGAGTGTCTTAGTATTCCCACTTTACAGACAGAGATGGAGGCATTGACCAATTAGATAACTCTCCAAAGGCCATGCTGCTTCAGAACTGACATCTGCACCCATAGAGCTGAGCTCTGAAGTGCAGGCCTGTTCCCTCTCCATGAGTCTGTCACTCCGTGAAAAGAATCACTTGACAGATAAAACAGTAACTGAACAGGAACCTCCTGAGAGGAAACAACAGCAGGTGCACAGGCGGGTCACAGGCAGCCCCACCTCAGCTGCAAAGCTTTGCACAGTGTGTCTCACATACTCACTTGAGGTGCCCTGGAGCAGGGAAGGCAGGGCTCAAACCAGCATGGGCATGGCTAAGAAATGATTCTGGAGCTATGGGCACTTAGAGGATGCAGGGCATGAGGCACCTGTCCTTAGGTTCAAAAACCGCTAAACCCTTGTTTACCCTCCTGATCTACCACTGAGGACTGGGCAGGGGCCAGGTCTCCAACCGGGACTATAGAAGGTTCTGATGTTCAGGGCCTGCTACCTTCAGCAGGGCCAGTTATGAATTTGTCTCTGTCATTGTCTTCCCTCCCTCACATACATCTACCATGGGGTAATACACAAATAGCAATGGTAACAACAATCTAATGCGACAACAAAGACAGCCACAGAGCCTTGTTGCTCTCTCAAGGGGAGTTGGGGTCCATGTCTCTCCTTCCTGGACCTGGTGCTCTGTGGATGGATGATCCATGGTGCTCTGATGATCTGTGGTGCTCTGACCCTCTCTGGTGCTCTGTGATACTCTGTGGTGCTCAATAGTACTTCATGGTGCTCTGAAATGATTTTTGGTCCTGCACACTGACCAGTGATACTCTGAGGAGTGGAACTGCACCGCTCAGTCCTTAGAACATCTACTTGTTGTATCTGAGCATGTATACTGTGGAGTCCTGAGTCTCTACCGTGTTAGAAACACATGTGACCACATGACCTACTGGGAGCCAGGGTCAGCCTTATTTTCCAACTGTTCCTACACAGGCACCAGGAATGTGATGGATGCAGCCGTGGAGCCTCCGCACTGTCCCATCACACTGATAGCCGCACTGGAGTCCAGTCAATGCCACTTGGAGTTCCTGGGTGCAGTCTACATTATCTTCTGCTCTAGATTCCAGCCTCTTAATCTGCGGGTCATCATCCTATAGGGATCATTTAGCTAAAGATGGGGGTGACAAAAATTGGCAAGGTTTCAGAAGGCATCATGATAGAAAATTAATTTAGAAACAAGGGAAGAGTGACTCTGAGGTGCTTCTGGCGGCTCTTGAGTATATGGCATGCTGTGACTGCACTGCAGCCTGGTTCTCAGAACATGACTCGGTTTGCACTGTGCATGGGTCACACCACACAATGCCAGCAAACACTGCCTGAAGCACCAACCGTTGTATGTTACGGCTGCAGTGTGTTTTACTACATGCAATGGCTGCAATGTTTTTCTTGTACATACAAAATTTTCTGTTCTAGAAAAATAATGATTTAATTAAGAAAAGCCAAGACTTATTGTTTGGATAGAATCTTACCATGTAGTCCTTCCTGACTTGTAACTTATTGACCAGATTGGCCTTGAACTTGAAGAGCTCTGCCTGCCTCTGCCTCCTTAGTGCAGGGATAGAAAGAGCATGCCACTACACATGACAAAACAATAACTTTTAATATTTTCTCACCAGCATTCCTCAGCATGTTTTAGTACCAAATTTGATATATCTTTTGGGTTGTGTTAGAACATTTGATGTTTTAAAATTACTATTTGAGTTTCATTAAAAACAAATAAGCATGACATAGGTGGCTGGAGAGATAGCTCAGCTGTTAAGGGCACTTGCAGCCTTTCTAGGAAATCCAGGTTCAATTCCCAGCACCCACACGCCTGGTGGCTCACTGCCATCTGTAACTCTAGTTCCAGGGAATCCAACACTCTCTTCTGGCATCTGTGGGCACCAGGTACACATGTGGTACACAGACATCCAAGCAGGTAAAACATCCATACACATAAAATAAATCAATAAAAATTAAAAAATCATGACATAAATTTTGGCTTGTAATTAGGACACAATTACCAACAGTTTCTAAAATGGTCCTGAATGTACTCTGACCATTTGTACCGGGTATTTCTCTGAAGTGGCGTTCTCAACATTGAGGGTTATAAAATTAGAATGCTGATAAACTCTGAAAAACGTTGAAGATGTGTGTCNTGCAGCATCCAATGTTCATCTGTGGTTGAAGTCTTCATGTAATAACAAATAAGTACATTCATCTCATTAGAATGTAGACTTGCAACACTCTTTATTCAATGACAAAATCATATGTGTGCTAAAATTGTTTTAAAATAAATTTCTTCATGTTTACTGTTAGTAGATATTTTATTTATGTGTCTACTTCATGTACTTGTATACCTAGGTTTATATACTATTTCTTGGGTGCAAAGGAACCATACATGAAAGGAGTTTAATGAGGATTTCTCTAGACCAGCAGTTCTCAACCTGTGAGTCCAACTGGGGGTCACATATCAGATACCCTGCATATCAGATATTTACATTACAATTTATAATAGTATCAAAACTACAGTTATAAAGTAGCAATGAAATAATTTTATGGCTGGAGGTCACCACAACATGAAGAAGTGTATTAAAGGGTTGCAGCATTAGGAAGGTTGAGAATCACTGCTCTAGACCTTCTCACCCCTTGCCTCTCATGAAGTTCAGTTTGCACCATTCTGACCACAAATGAGGTCTATTCTTGTGTTTCACTTTTGTGAAGTTCTTGTTCAGACTTATTACCCTGGGGCTGGAGAGATGAGTCAGTGGCTAAAAGAACTTGCTGTATAAACATGAAGACCTGAGGTCGAATCCCCAACACCCAGGTAAAGGACCAGGCATGGCTGTGTTTGGGTTGCCGGATGGAGACACATGGATCTTAGGAATTCACTGGCTAGCCTAGCTGAAACTGTGGCCTTCTGATTCAGTGGCATACTCTATCTTAAAGGGATAGAGATAGAGAGCAGTAGAGGAAGACCAGACACCTTCCTCCAGCCTCTGCATACACCATACAACATCAACCACATACATCACCAGCACATCCCTATGCCTAAAAGAAACAATAATATTGACTATACAGAATCTTAAACATTTTAATTTGTTCCCAACCTTCCAACACCAAGAGATTCTACATTAAAACACAGATGTGTGAGTTTAACAGAGATAACCAGCTGTTGTCACTCCTGGTTGGAATTGTGGCAGGCAGTGATTAGAGAGGGCCCAGGGGTGGAGGACAGCTTCAATCAGGGTGTTCCCACAGTGTCCCACTTCATTCAGGTGTGGCGTGATCCAGGAGTTTGTACTAGGAGCCTCTCTTGGTGTTTCAGAGCTGGGAAACCCCCTCTGTCCCCACAAACCCCCCCGCCCTTCACCCAGCCTGCTACTGTGGGATCATTCCAGGAATGGCCTGATTTGTCCAGTCTATGTCTTCATCCTTTGCTATGCTTGTCACATGACTTGCTTTGACCAATGGGGCAGTGGTGACTCACAGAGACTTGACTACTGTTTGTGCATGGAGATCATTTTCTGATGGCTCTTCCCTGAAGACTGTTCTCTACTGCAAGATGATGAGTGACACTTGGATAAAAGCCATGGTAATCCTAGATGGCCCAGACACCATCCCTGCTCAGACAGCCCTTGTAGATCTATGAGTTGACCAAAGATTCCTGCACAGCCAAGCCCAGCAATCCATGTACCCTGGAAGAAAAGCCCAACTAAGTTTAGCACAAAGAATTCCCTGTGTGCCTGGGAAATAATAGGTTGTTTGGACAGCCATGGAGTTTGGGGATTTTTTTGTTACACAGCAAATGAAACTGATACAGTTGCAAACTGACTATTCTACAACCCCCTCCCCTCAAAAAAACAGGATGCAGGGTATGCATGCAGATCAGCTGTCACCTGGCCAAGTCTCCTCCTCCTTGTGACTGGGGGGGGGCCTGACTTGCCTTCACCTGAGGTCCTGAGCCCCACTCTCTCCCCATTTCCTCCCAGGCCTGGTCTATTGTGACCCTATCAGCCTTCAATGAGCCCAAGGAGTAACCCAGTGCAACTCATTCATATTTCTCTGCCTTAATTAAAAATCCAAATGGGAATATTGGCAGCTTAGGCCCTCACTTGAAAATTGAGCCATATTCCCATTAATAGGAGCGTCTAATTAAAACATCCGTTAAAAGTCCATAACATTAAGTTAATGGGGGGAAATCCAGGAGGGATTCAATTAGATTTTATTTCTGTAAAATTAATATGAGCAACTTTTTAAAAGTCCCTGATGCTGACTGCCATTCATTAAAGGCTCTCCGAGTATTAGAACAGGACTCTGAGAGTTGGGCAAACTCAAATGGTATCATACTCTAAGATCCATCCTGGTGGACAGACAGAGCTCTTGGCCTCCCAGCCCCCACCCAGCCTCCTAGCAGACCCACTGCAGAGGTGCTAGCTGGGGATCTGGAACCCTGGGCCCTGATCTCAGAACTCAGTTCACCCTCTGTCCTCATGACCGGCTATGGCAGGTCTCACTGGCTGTTCCAAAGTGAAGGCATCCAATGGAGAAACTGGAAGAGATGACCTTGATCCTGGGGAGGGGGGAGGGTTGGTTGGCAGGGGAAGAGGAGAGGTGAGAGTGGGACCTGGTAGTCTTTAACTTAGGTTTTCTTAGAAAAAAAAATTGTGATAACTCAACTTTTTTTTGATAAAATACAAATGATATGCTGGATCCTGTGTGATGATACACGCACTCTTAGCACTCGGGTGACAGAGGCAGGAGGATCAAAGTTTGAAGCTAGTCTGGGTTACATGGTTAGCTCCAGGCTAGGCTGAGTTAAGAAGTGAGAGACTGGGGTCTAGCAACAATAGTAACAACAACAACAACAGACAGAGAGACAGACAGACAGACAGACACACACACACACACACACACACACACACACACAAACACACACACAGTGATGGGATTATTTTAAAAGGTATTAAAAACTATAAAACTATATACACTGAAAATAAGATAAAAAGCTATTTCTAAGAAATCACCACACACTATCATGCAACAGCCCCAGGCTATTACTGTCAACAACCCACCAAGAAAGGGCGAGACAGTGGGGACAGACACAGGAGTTAGGAAAACAATCCCCCCCTATGGATGTTGCTTAAATACAATCATCTGGTTGTGAAACCAAAACTGTTGCTGACTCAACAGCTGTTCTCTCCAAAAAGAAGCCAGGCTTAAGAAAGAGGCTAGAGAGACAACTTTGCTGCAGGTATGAAGTGCTCTTCCCAAGGACCTGAGTTCAGTTCCCTCCATCCACATCAGGTAGCTCATAGCTGCCTGGAACTCCANCTCCAGGGCATCTGATACCTCTGGTCTCCTTAGGCACCACACACATGTGCACACCCATCTACAACATACTCATAATTTAAAATAAAATAAATTCATGAAAAAAGATGGAAAACATTCAAACCCAAGTCAGCCTCAGGAGAGTGGCCCTGGATAAGGGTCATGGGAAGAGAGGTGACACAGAAGTCATGAGATCTACAGTCACTCTATCAAAAGCAAGATTCCTCTGGAGTTTCCTGACTCTGACCAAGGCTTGTTTCCTGAGGCCTGGAGAAGTCAGGGGCAGACCTGAAAGACACAGTTATCTTCAGTGCAGGATGAGGGCCAGGGCTCAGTTCATCTTGTCTCGCAGTCTGTGGTTCTATGGCAAACACTATCCATTGCCTATCCAAAGCCATCACCTCATACCCCCTTCCTTCCTGCTAATCCATCTCCCATCTGGTCCGCTAGGGATGATTTATTTAAACAATTACAAAGATGAAGCTTCCTTTTGAGAAAGCTTTTGCTTTAATCTTCTTTTTTCTGCCTTGGATGAAGGCGTGAGAATAAACAGCCAGCAGCCATTTTGGAACCAGGAGGCAAAGACATGCAGTCCAAAGCTAGTGTGCTTAGGATGGTGGAAATGAAAGATAAAACAGCCCTTAGACCTTGATCCCACAATCAAAGCACTGATCCAATGCCCCAAGTGCTGTCCTCTGGGTATCTTGTTATCTGAGAGAGCAACTCCCTATCCATTTAGACTGCAGGCGGTAGCTTGGCCATTCCTTAAAGGTAGAAGCCCTTTTAACTGACAATGCCACATTTTTTGTACTATTTTTAAACTGCATTTGAGATGGGTGGGCTATGTACCAGCACACCCATTTCATGGCTAGAATAATAGTGAGCCTGCATGACTTCAAGCTGCCTTCCTCGGAACTACTGCCAACTCCAGCTCTGTAGAAAAAGGCTTTTCATCTGGTCCTGGGCCCTAGTGCAGAGAGGAGGAAATGTGTTTTCCAACAAACAAGTCAGGGTCCTGGGCTTGAAGGGTGTCAAATAGCGCTGAGTTAGGCCTTGGGGCGGGGAGCCCTGCTCACAGCCTCTCTGCTTCTGAGACTCTTAGCTAGGAGAGAGCAAGATCAGGACAGAGTATGATGTGTCTCAATCACTTAAGGGAGAGTGGCTGCATGTTAGGAAAACAGATGCTAACGGAGTGACAGCCACTCTGATCTCCACATTGAGTAGTAGCTGATGGTTTCAGTACAAGTATTCTGAAGCTGAGTCCTGCAGACTGCTACTGCACCCTGAGGTCTGCTAACACCATGCCAAGCTACAGAGCACCCATACCTCATCCACGTTGGTTGTTTTGGGGTCTATAGAGAATGGGTCCCCACTGCCCACGCCCCTGAGAGATGCACACACATCAGTGTGTTCTCATCCATAGTGCTCCAAGTCTGATAGAACCCAGGCTTCCTCAGAGAAAGAGGAAGCCCTGTCTGAGGGAAAGTAGTTGCTTTTGAGGGTCAGGGATCCCAGAGACATTCTGAGCTCCCCGTCTTCCAGAGCCTTCTCATATATAGGACTTGGTTTACACACAAAACCTCTGTGTGCTGGTAAGTTCTAGCTGCTATAAAAAAGGTCAATGTGTCATTGGCTTAATACCAAGTTAATTTTCTTACTCATTGTTGCTAGTCCGCATTCTGCTACTGTGGTAAAATATCTGAGCTGATCAGCTTCCAGGCCCATAGTGTGGAGGTTTCAGGCCATGGTCAGTTGGCTGTATTGCTTTTGGGTTTGAGCATATCATGGGGGAAGGTCTAGCGGAGGAAGCTGGAAAGTAGAGAGAGAAGGAGAGGCCAGAGGTCAGAGGCCATAGCCCTTTCAAGGGCCTACTCCAATGACCTAACTTCCTCTCACTAAGCCTCATCTTTTAAAAGTTCCACTACCTTCCAAGAGTGCCATGGGATAGTGACCAAGCCAACATGCACCTTTAGGAAGCATTCACTCTAGATCCCACCCGTGACACTGACATCAGGCTATGGCATGAGACCCTGGGAAATGGTGATGGCTTCCACACAGTCTGAGGGACTTGGGTTTCTTCTACATGCAAGTCTGACCTTCGTGGGGTATTTATATTAACACACAGGAAGCTGAAATAAGAGCAGGTGACCCTGCTTTTTTGGTTCCTGAGGAGAAGTGTAAGACTTGTTCAGAGTCCAGTGGAGTCCAGCAGGAAGCTGGACACAGCTGGAGGTAGGACTTGCCCAGCACCTTTCTCCCTGCTCAACACTCCACACAGGCATTCCAGGGATGGTCAGCTTTGCTCAGTGCCCACCTGCAGACTCTGAGGCATCTGAAGGAAGGAGAACAGTGGGCCTCGGGAACCCATGTCTCTTCCCTCCCATTGTTTGTTCTTGGCCAAACAGCCTGCTAATAGTTGCTTTCCTTCTGCGCCTAGAGAGGCAAATTTGCAGCCCGAGTGATGGGAAGTGTCCAGTGATGGGAGAGGCTTGAGGTGAAAGCCCCAATCCAGAAAAATGATTTTGAGTGTTCAATAATAAATAAACACCAAGAGGGGCCTGCATGTAGGAGCCTGGGAAGCTGCAGTCAGTGTGTATGTGTGGGGGGACTCTTCTGCCCTGCAGCTTCCTGTGGTTCATTGTCCAAATGGTAGGGGGGAAAAGTCTTGGGGGACCATCTTCAAACCCCAGAGGGGAGGGGGGAGAAAATATTTGGAGTGGTCCCTTATTGCATATAAAGAAGGAGGATCTCAGAAGCCATATTGAATATCTGTACTTCCTGGCTGCATAGGAATCTGTTTTCCTGTGACTTCTGTGCTATCTTCATGGAGGATCTGGGATCAAAGGGGACACTTGCTATGCTATCTCTCTGCAAAGAAACAGGACAGCCAGGTGGCTTTGTTGCCAGACATGCTCAGAAGTGGCCTGGGATGAGCTGGGGGAGGAGTCAGGTCTTGTGTGCAGCCCTGGTGAGCTGATTACTGAATGCTTCAGAAAAAGCCAGAACCCCGTCTTTTCATGGGAAATCTTCCAATCATTAATATTGAGACACCTTTCCATTTTCAAGAGGTGCCAAGAGAGAGCTGCTATGGGGTTACTGGGAGCAACCACCTCAGACTCAGTATATCCAAGACGGGTCTGCTTCAAAGCTTGGGAAAGTAGACTGACTCCGTCTGAGACAGGACAAGCATCCTCAATGTTGTCCTTTTCTATTTCTTTATCTGTCTCCTCAGTGGCTTCCATCCCACATCCAATTCCTTGGAGTGGAGAAACAAAGCCAGGTGGGCCTGAGATGGAGTCAAGCTTCGTGTACCTCCCATGCCCATAGTGATGTCTTGATACTCCCGCTGTATTCAGAGATGGCCTTGGAGGAAGTAGCCAGGACTAAATGGAGTCCTTGTAAGGAGATAAACCAGATCTTGCCCTCCTTCAGCCTCTCTCCAAGATGAACAGTGGTCAGAAGGGCCCCGATGTTAATGGTGACCTGTGATTGGGGAAAGGTGGCCAGTGAGGTGAGAAGCACCCCCTCCCACTCAGTTATCAACTCTGCACAAAGGGGAGCATCTTTGTTTTCACAAAACACAATTAAGCTTCTGTTCCTTCAGGAAAAGATGATCATTTTCGGGAAGTCAGGCTTTGTTTTGTATCACTCACAGTGCAGGGAGCCATTCTAGGTCTGAATCCTAGAATTCAGGTGTTTGGGGAATCATCTGGGCTATGGAAGGCTGTAGGGGGTGGGGAAGAGAGGGTCAAGGAGGCCTCTGGTGAACCATGACCCTGGAGCTCTGGGTATGGTGGGGACGGGTGATGCTTAAGAACTCCTGGCTGTGATCTGCCCATAGGAACTGCTCGGGAGGATTCCAGGCACCATGGGAAGCTGGCCATTGCTAGTCCACTCTTGAGAAATTCCTTTTTCTCCTCCCTCAATGGATCATCAAGGTCCTTCTGTACACTTGTGTCCCAAAGCTTTCAAATTTACTGTGAAACTGAGTGTACTATGCACACCTTTAATCCTAGTACTTAGGAGACCTAAGTAAGAGGAGTGTTGTCAAGTTCCAGGCCAGACTGGGCTCCATAGTAAGAGCTTGTCTTAAAAAAAATTAAATCAATAAACATGTATCCCTATGCAGTGCCTGCAGGCGGCTCCTGAGTTCAGGTCCAGAGGCCCTATCTGTACAGGTTCTGTTTCCCAGAACAGACTTCCCAGCCAGTGGCCACATGAGGGCATCTACCAGACATGGATTTTTGCTTTTTGTAAAGATAAGGTCTCATTTCACTGTGTTGCCCAAGCTGGCTCCTGATGCCTGATCCTACCTTGACCTCCCAGTATCGGGATGACAGATGTGTGTCACCATGCCCAGGCAGATAGGAACTTGAATGCTGGCTCTGCCTCTGAAGCTGAACCTTCTGGGTCTCTCTAAGCCATACTTTGGGTTTTTCTACTTGAAGCTTCTGCATTATGGGTCAAAAACCATGAAGTGGAGAAGGAGAGCTTATAAATGATGTGCTTCCCTGCCCATCATCTTTTCCTGCTGTTGGTCCCTTGGGTAGGTGCAGAGATGGAGAGGACACTGGTGTCCAACCTACAGAATAATTTCTGTTCTTTAAGGAGGGCTTCATGGCTCTTTGCTGTCATCTCCAGGCCTTTGCACTTGAGTGAGGCTGGAGGCCGGTGGGTGGGGACTTGGGCAGTCTTCCTGCTTAGCAGTGTTGCAGCCACTTGGCCCAGCATTTGGTGCTGTAAGGAGAAAAGCCACATAGACCCTGCGGCATCTGAAACCTGCTCTGCTTCCCCAGTGGGGGACCAGGACTGCTGGAGTCAGATGTGAAGGCTGCTTCTCTGGCTCTGTCCTTAAGCTTGTTGTTATTGGATGCTTGGCACTGCATCGGTATGGTAACCCCAGAGCTAGAGAACACGGGCCGGGGGAGATAGGAAAATCCCCACCATATGTCTGTTGTCAGGGATGACAAAGCTACCTTCATCACCACCAGGCCTTGTCACAGTGGAATCCTGTTTGTCAGACATGTCACTCAGGGCCAGGGGAGAGTTGGGGGTGCCAGGCTTAGATGCAGACCCTTCAAGATCCAGGCCAGGAAAGAGACCAGTCATGAGCAACCAGAGCCTCATCACAGCCCCTTCCCAGAAAGGGTGATGGATTGAGACACAGAATTAATATACGCTCCCTATTTATATATAAAACCCTTACAAATCACATCCCTCAAGCCAGGTCTTTAAATAATAGACGACTGTAGATTATGGCTTTATTAGTCCCTTCCAAAAGCTTATAAAAATTATCTTTTGCCGCTGGGAAGACATTTTATCAGAATTTATGGCAACTCTGAGTCTTGAGCTATCAGATTGAGAAACCAAGACAATTTCTGAAGCTCTTCCTGCTGCACACAGACCCTGGTCATACTCTCTGTGTAAATTAAAATCACTCATGCTATCTACTTTATGAAATAAGACACTTGGCTCTCCTATCTGAGCCTGCTCTTTAATTAATACAGACTCAAGTAGGCAGAAGCCACCAACCCCAGTGAGTGACTCTGGATCGTGGGTGTGGTGTGCTGAGAGAAAGAGAGAGAAGAAGCCTGGAAAGAAAAATGCCCCAATACTTCCCTGTAGGGACAAGGCTCCATTTTGGGGTAAATGTTTCTCTGTGTGACAGGCTGAAGGTCTCCATTATTTAACAACCAGCCTACTTAAGAACCTTAGGGCTGTTGTTTTCCTAGGTATCCTAGGAAAACTCAGCTTGCCAAGAGCTCCTATCTAGACCAGCCCCCACTTAGGTGCATTCATGAACTGGTACCTGGCCAGAAACCTCTGTTTGGGAGATGCTCAGGAACTAGGGCCACACTTCGCTGTGATTTTGTGTTGCCGTGGCACCGGAGAGTTTCATCCATGGCTACATGTCCTTGGATAGGATCCTAAGAAGCTTAGATGCTCTTCTTATCCAGCCATGCTTGTGTTTTGATATTGCATTTGGCAGATGCTTGCAGCATGTGATGCATCCCATCTCCAGTTAATTTTCTAGATTGGTTTGTTGACATAGTATCCAGAATGCTTTAAACATTATTGAATATGCACTAAGTTGCATTCTTGGGTATTTCATCTGGATTGTCGTGATTCCTATTTTTGACAGTATGGTCTCAAACACTCAATTTCCTTCATAATTCACTTCTGCTGTTTTT
>LZPO01097304.1:138025-151876 GCA_001675575.1 Neotoma lepida | reverse complement strand
CTCCTGCTCACACAGATAAAGTGTTCCATATTAATTACTTGTGAGAACTGTGATTACTTTTAACAGAGCTGAGACTGAAAATAGATGTCCTAGAGAGTCGCAACATACTGGCCGGGTGCCAGAGGAGCAATGTTTGCCTAAGATTTGCAATGTTTGCTGCAAATCTCCCCAGTGTCACTGGAGACCAAGGGCCACTTTGACTGTTGGGGACTCAAGCACTTAGAAGGAAATGTGCTTGTTATAGACAACATCGAGTGACCATTTAAACCCCACAGCGGTGTCTGTTAAAGGGGCAAATGCTTTAAACTCCTTTTGTATGTTGCACGTTGAACATGCGTCTGATAGAAGACAGCACTGGAGACAGTTACCATGAACCCACCATGCTTTTCAGAGCCCTGAGTTCAGCAAGGTGTATAGCTGTAGAAGGAATGCCTTCATTCAACTTGTTGAGGGAGCGCCTTAAGTGCGACAGAGTGCTCTGTTGTCATTAGCACACTCAAAGGTGACACCTCTGTTGTTGGAAAGGAAGTGTTTCTGTGACTCATTCCTTTCCAGAAATGCTGCCCCACTAACTCAGTACCTGCCAACAGCCTTTCCATGACCTTCTGGCAAACACTCGTGCATATCCCAGAAGGAGGGGACCTTTGCCCCAGCTTGCAGATGCTCTACATAGCCTGTCCTGAATGGGTTCTCCCAGCTGTGTGAGCTCCAAGGAGCCATCTTCACTCAGCCCAGTCAGGAACAGTGTACCTTGTTTGACCAGAACCAGCACTGAGGAGCAAGGCCCTCCAACAGCCCTCTGCTTAGCCTGAGGCTGTGGCTCCTGGATCCCTTCTCACACTCATAGTCCTCAGGTCCAGGGGCATGACAGTGTTCATCACAGAGCTCTGAGTGTCAAGGAAGGGTCTTGACACCATCTTCTTGTGATCTTGGCCTGCGTGTTGGGCTAAAATTGTTACTGTGGGGAGTACAGTGACTGTGGGGAGTACTGAGCTAGAATACCACTCCAGAGATGGTCCACAGTATGTTTGCTCTTATAAATGCTGAGAGAACCATCTGGGTTCAGTGTTCAGGTGCTTAAAACTATAGCATGTTTTCAGTCAAGGGGAAAATCCTCAGGGGAGAGAGCTTAGGTGAGTCAAATTATTTTTCTACTACTGTGCTACAGTCTGGAAGTTATTTAGTTACTTATAATTCAGCAAAGCTCTAAGCCAAGAACAGTAACCAAAGGTACCCTCACCGGAAACGTCCAATTGCAGGAAGCCTGACCTCCTGATTCTCCACACTCCTAGAAAATGAACCCAGTTTCTATGCCTGTCTTGTATAATTATGTTCTGAGCCACGTAGACACCTTGGTTTCATATAGGATTCCTGGAGTTGCGAGGCTTTCAGAGATGTCTGTCTCCTTTGAGAAGTTCTTGTCTGTGGCTAAGCAAAGTGATGCTAATATTTACAGGATTGATTTCCTGTGGGCTTCATTTGCCACCAGTATGGTTAGTAAGTTGAGGGAGCATCCGATTGGTGATGAGAAAACAGAAACATTGTTTTGGGTCATGGGGGGTAAGAACAGAGGTACAAACCCGAGACTGTCTGATTCTAAAGTTTAAGTTAGCCATTAAGCAAGGTTTTCTCCCTTTGAGGAAATCCTGATGTGCCTAATTGGTAGTTAAGGACACTATAACAGACCTCTTTCTTACAAAGGAGCTAAAGGCCCTCAAGTTTCCTCTTGGTTTCTACTTGCTCTGTCTCTGGCCTCTTCTTTACCTTGTCCTTTAATTTGGAGTATTCCACACTGCTTAGTCCTTTCTCTGTAGGCAGATTTTTCTGTCCTGCCTGCCAGCTCCCAAGTAACCACTCAGAGACCTTTTATTAATTATGAAAGCTCTGCTGATAGCTTAGGCTTGTTTCTTACTAGCTCTTATAACTCAAATGAACCCATTTCTCTTAATTTACTTTCTGCCTTGTGGCGTTATTACCTTTACTCTGTACTGCCCAGGCTGCTTTCGTGTACATCCTTGGTGTCTCCTCTGGACTCCACCCTTCTTCCCAGATCCTCTCTGCCCTGAAAATCCTGCCTAGCTATTGACCATTTAGCTTTGTATGAAACCAATCTGAGTGACACTTCCTCACAGTGTACAAAAAGATTATTCCACAACATTTCTTCTACGTAAACTCTCTGTCTTAAGGTATATCTTAAATGAACTTAGCTAGTACTTGCTTTCTAGTCCAACGGTGGGTCGGACTTTGTGGCACCGATGCTCAGATGTTTCATCTACCATTTTCCTGCCTATTGATCATGGCTCTTATTCCTCTTTTTATTGTATCATTGCTCAGTCAGAGGTCATCTCCCTTCTTCATACCCTCATAGCCACAAATTTATATTCACGAATAGTCAGCATTCACATCATCACCCCCTAGCCTACCCTGTGGCAGATATCACTAATTGATGACAACACCTTTTACTTGGACACTTTAAACTATGTTCCAGGCAGTCACTGTTAATCAAACAGAACAGGCATATGAGATGAAAAGAGTAGTCTGTGGCTAGGAAAATCAATGCATTTAGCAGCCAACAAGGAAAGCAATTTAAATCGAACAATTATGGACATTACTGGCAAAAGATGCAGAGTCAGATGTCTGTGATCGGTCTGTTAGGAGCAATACATGTGCAAGTATCACTCACATGAGCCTACAGAAGGTGGTTCTAGAAGGATGCTCCAACATTTCTTGGCTTCAAAGGAGGACTGGAATNTTAATCAAACAGAACAGGCATATGAGATGAAAAGAGTAGTCTGTGGCTAGGAAAATCAATGCATTTAGCAGCCAACAAGGAAAGCAATTTAAATCCAACAATTATGGACATTACTGGCAAAAAGATGCAGAGTCAGATGTCTGTGATCTATTACTTAAGTCTGTTAGGAGCAATACATGTGCAAGTATCACTCACATGAGCCTACAGAAGGTGGTTCTGGAAGGATGCTCCAACATTTCTTGGCTTCAAAGGAGGACTGGAATGGGGGGAGGGGTTCTTAGCAGAGCCACAGCTGCAGTGGCTGCGAGCAGGTGGGGCAGATGTGCTGGAATATTCGCAATATCAAGGTCAGATAGACATTTNANATCAGAGTCGGAGGGCTTTATTCCTTCACATCTGATTTTCAAATTGCATGGAATTACTATTTTTTTATTCTGTTTCAGTTGCTGTAAAATTCAAAACTGGGAAAAAATAGTTTATTTGAGTGCAAAGCTCTGGAAACTGAGAAGTCCAAGTGCACAGGGCTGTGAGGTGCGTGTCAGCTCATGATAGAAAAGCAAGTGTGTCTGGAAGAAAGGAAATAGAGCACTGGTTCTCAACCTGTGGGTCACTACCCCTTTGGGGGTCAAACAACCCTTTTATGGGGGGTCACCTAAGACCATCCTGTATATCAGATATTCACATCACAATTCATAGCAGTAACAAAATTACAGTTATGAAGTAGCAACAAAAATAATTTTATGGTTGGGGGTCACCACAACATGAGGAACGGTATTAAAGGGTCACAGCATTTGGAAGGTTGAGAAGCACTGATATAGAGGAAATAGCCTCAGCTCATAATAGCCTGCCCCTGCAGCAATACATCAGGCTAAGAGAATGAGAACCCACACAGGGAGGAAGGGATTCATCTTTTAGTGGTGGTACTCACTCCTTATAGTCTCTCCTCCCAACACAACCACTGTAGCAATGAGCTTTAGAGGGGACAGACCATATCCAGCCCGTAGCAATACATACTGTTGCATTTCTCACCTCCGTCTGCTGAGGGGCAGGGAATGTTGTGTCTAATGAGCACGTCATTCAGATGACATGTAGCCTTGCATCTGCGTTAGAAGAGACGCTCAAAAAATGTTTTTGATGCATTACAAAACCTTCCTTATCAAAGAATAAAACATATAAACCCTTAATGAGTCCATTCCATTGGTCCTTTATCACCCACACACTTGAACGAGATTTTAGGGAGCAGTGGAGGATGTTGGGAAGCTCCGCTCTGGCCTCACTCCACCCATTCCAGACCCTGCCCCTCAGAAAGCCCGCCAAATGTTGTCTCTTCCCCTAGAGCTGCTCAAAGACCACGCCTACATGGGTATTTAAGACCAGGCCCATAGACGTCAGGTGGTTTCTCCTCTTCCCGGGGACTACCTGGGAATGCTTTGCTCAGACTTACTAATTAAACCTGGACTTAGTAATTTGGCCTGATCTGACTTATTGCATTGACAGAGTTGCTCACTACCGGGGGATTTTTACTTATCAGAGGACACTGTTATCTAAGCCTAGGTTCTAGTTTTCTAGGTCCCAGTTTAAAGGTCCCAGTGAAAAATCGAGCCTGATTCCTAACAGCTCCACAGCCACTGTGGTGAGAGCTGAGGATGGCCCAGGCTGTCAACAAGCACAGCCAAGGATGCTGGATCCATGGCAGAACTCAGTAGTAAAGAGCATTGTCATCATCTAGTGATGTGTGCCACGGGGTGGGATTGGGAATCATGGAAGTGTCCACGTCAGTGCGCATGCCCCGCCCATCCCACCCCAACCCTCCCCCCACGAGATGAAAGCNGAGCAAGAACCAGCCTGCTCTCTGGAGAAAAGTGGATTATTTCTCTGACTTCCATTAACTGGGTCTCAACTTTGGGCTGAGCCGCTGCAGATGCATACAGACTTTTCAAAAAAGAGGTTTAGCTGCTTCTACACCTTATAGTGAATTTATGTCTAGGTTTCCCCTCCTCCAAGAGTCCTGCTTCTTCTTGTCCTCTTCCAAATTCTCTCAGTCTGCTGCGTGTTACAGCTGACCTTGAGCAAACTGTTGAAGCATTAGACTTAGTCGTTAAAGTAGTGCTTCTCAACCCATGGGTCGTGACCCCTTTGGGGTTGCATGTTAGGTATTTACATTATGATTCATAGCAACAGTAGCAAAATTACAGTTATGAAGTAGCAACGAAATGATTTTATGGTTGGGGGTCACCACAACCTGAGGAACTGTATTAAAGGGTCGTAGACTTAGGAAGGTTGAGAATCTCTGCATTAAAGACTCTAGAGATTAAGGATTTTTTTTTCCTTCTTAGTGGTAGAAGTTAATTATGGACCAGGAGATGTTACAGGGCTGGTTCCACTTCTGCTTTCCTCTCCATGGATTCCTTTCTGGTTTGTTTATTTGGGGGTGGTGGTGGTTATTTTTGGNTTTTGGTTTTGTTTTTTTGTTTTGAGATAGGGTCTCAATATGTAGCCTTGACTGTCCTGGAACTCACTGTGTGGATGTCCATGCTGGCCTCGAACACACAGAACTCAGAGCAATCCACCTGCCTCTGCCTCACAGTGCTGGGGTTGAAGGCCTATGCCACCATAGCTGGTGAAGAATTTCCTGCAATTTTGCTAGACTGCTGAGATTCTGAATTCTTTGGAGTGATTGAGTTTGGGGACATAATGCCAGTTCAGGAACTATATATAGAATCTACGGAACATACTTGAGTCTCCTTTGGAACCAGTTTGTTGCCTACACTGAAAGTTAATATTTTCCAGTAATCCCCAATTCACTTGTTATTTACATTGGTTGGCGTGGTCATGATTGTTAGGTATAGTTGATTTTTTTGACCTCTTAAGTCAGTAGCCACAGGATTGGCTTCATCCCATATCAAGAACTCCAGAGTTACTTAAGCAGTGCTCATCCTGGGCTCTTGCAGTTACCTAGGTCCTGCTCAGGGCCCTGTGCATTAAGGGAAAGGGTTGGCAGGTCACTATTTAAACTGACATGCCTATGCCATTCTTCCAGTGAGGATTACAAGGTAGTACACATGATTCCCCATCTAGCCTTTCAATGTGGAGGGGCGGGTGTGTGTGTGTGTGTGTGTGTGTGTGTGTGTGTGTGTGTGTGTGCCTTCATCCTGACTTTAGGAAGTATTACAAAATGCTTGAAAATACGTCTTAACTCACTTGAAAATAAAAGCAAATGTTTCTGGGATCCTAGTGGGAGTGGAGAAGAACAGAGTTACAGCTTCACTCGGGTCAGGAGTATTGAGTATACACTTGGCCAGCGGGCTGCTCAAATCACAANCATNGANAACAGAGTTCAAGGTGATACAAGGTGTCTGTACAAGATACTCTGATACCAGTGGAGGTGGGGGCAGGGTGAGGAAAGTTAGGGAGTCCCAGATACCTAGACTCAGAGCAAGGAATCCCAGAATTGTGGCAGTTCCACAAAGTCCAAGCCGACTGGTCACTTCCTCCCCCTGCAGCCAATCCACTTTCAGATTGCTCCTAAGTAAACTCTGCGGGTGGAGATGGATGGAGTTGGGTTTTGTTTACAGGCAGAAAGAAGNCTTCTTAAGATTGTGTAATGAATCACGGTGTTTTCATAGCGGTTGTGAAATGAGTGGTTGTGAAGACCCGACCCGGGACTCCTATTACACTTGAGGAAAAGTGTGTCCTTCAAGCAGAGGACCCCAGAGCCTCTCAAGGTCATGCTAGTGTGATTAGAGCCTAAACATTCACTGAATAGAGAAGAGAATGAAACATGGCTGCCAGGTAGACAAAGGTATTTTATCAGAATGTGTAAAAACAGTGTTAGGCTTGCCCTTGAGATGTGCAGACCTGGACCACTCTGAGAGGAATAGAATAGAGTCAGCCCCAGATAGGAAATGCATGTGTTTAGAACCCATTATTCAGGTCAGGAACTAACCTAACTATGCATGTGTAGCACTGACACACTTGCACAGGGGAAGGAGAGGCAGTCACCACAAGCGAGCCTCTTAACCAGTGGGGTGCCTGCTCTAGAGACAGGATTCCCTTTAGCTGGCTTTCCCCAGCCAATTCCACTTTTGCTTGAATACAGGAGGCTCCACAGACTCCAGGGCCCCCAGAAGCCTGGGAGAAGCCTCCAGGTGTAGGAACCAATCCCTGAACTTCATGCTTCCAGCACCTTAGCCATAGTCAAGGGAGAACCAGCCCACGAGTCAAGATTGCTGGGCTGGTCACATTTAAGATGCATCTCAGAGATGGATTTTCATGGGAAATGGCAGAATTTATCCCCATGCTTGTTCCTGTGGCCTACCTTTCTTCTAATGGCCTCTTCCCAGCTGTTTCCTTTTCCCTGTCATGTTCAGGTTTGATGTGTGCAAGGTGGATGAGGCAGTGGCTGCCTGGACATGCACATTAAGTAGTGACTATANAGCATTGCTGGTTCAGTTCGGTGTAGCAGGTGTCAGAGACCTGTAGTATGTGAGGCTCAGTGCTGGGAGGTGGAGTATAGGGCTGGGCACACAGTGCTTCAGCCTCCAGTTTGGGACAGAGAGACAGGGGCTGCTCAGAGGGGGTAACATGCAGATAAGACTCAGCAAGGGCCAATGAGACTGCAGCTCAGAGACAGGCCTAAGAAAGGCTTCCNGGAGAAGATGGCAGTTTAAGTAGNAATGGGAAGNCNTCTTGAGGCAGCGATAGGATNAAGTTTTCCAAAGANNAGTGTCTGTGTGAACAGGGNTGTGGAAACAAGACACTGCAGGGCATCTTTAAGAAGCATCAGGGAGTTTGTGGTGACTGGAAATGTGGAGACTGAGCTTGGGAAGGTGGGCTGCATNANTTAGGTACTGACAAGAAACCAATGGCATGCTTACTCAGACAAGTTTCCCTAAACAGAATCCCAACACAGGGCTGTTATAGAGTCAGGCAGAGTTACAGGAGCTAGGAAGGCTGGGAGGGCCCAGGGACCAACAGCTGTGGCATGCTATAATCTCCCTGGGGCCTGAACAGCAGTGTTAGCATAGTATTAGATGGGCTGAGGCTATAGAAGAGGGACCAAATGACAGGGCTTTTACAGTGCTCAAGAAACAAAGTCACCTGGTCTACAAAGCAAGTTCCAAGATAACCAGAGCTGTTGTTACACAGAGAAACACTGTCTCAAAAAACAAAGTGTGTGTGTGTGTGTGTGTGTGTGTGTGTGTGTGTGTACAAAGCTGCTGCCAGAACCCTAACAAAGAAGGAAAGAAAGGAGAAAATAAATACCCATTTTTGGTTCCACTATCAAGATCTACAGCTTGTATTGCTCCTTGACTACATCCAAAACCAGAGGGCAAGGAACCATGGGTTAGTTGGGCAGCATACAGAGCAGGACAAAGAGAGGCAGAGAGTGAACCTGCAAGGCAAGTGGAGACTAAGCCACCCAGAAGCAAGTGGTACCAGATGCTGTGCTGAAGCATTTTCAGGATACCATTATCAAAAAGAAATAAGCATTGAAAAGAGATAGAAGATCCATGAGTGGCCAGGAAGTTATTTCCATGATGCTGATGATAATTATAGCTGTCCCTAATGACCACTGTAGGAGGTGAGGTAATAATGGCTTCCACCCTTCTGTAGCTCAATACCAGCAAGGCCATTTTCTTTCCCTTGGCCTGCCCCACAAATTTCCGGCCCCATATCTGAAACTCCTTGCACCCACATCACCAGCCTCTCTTCATTGCAACTAGGGCATATGTGTTTGATGAAGGAATTAATTCAGAGAACCGTAGATACCTTCTCACTTGCTTCCCACCTGTAATTTAGGACTCTTAATTCGAAGTACCAGGAAATCCAGTTCAAACANGTTTAAGTCAGAAATGGAGGAGAGTGAGAGAATTTATGGCTCTCATAACTTAGACATCCAAAAATATGGTCTGTTCAATCCTGGATATAGCTGCATCCTGGGATTGAAACCATATCATCTGAGTGTATTCTTCCCTTGTATCTNATCTGTACATCTCTGCATTCCTGGGTTGTTTTCAGTGGGCACAAGACTCCCCTGGCTAGCAAGCTAGTTCCCAATATTCAGTGTTTTCCTGTTCTGCACAAGTAAGAGAGAGGTGCTGATCCCTGTAGGTTCAAGCAACACATCCCAGGCTCCCCTGAGGCTCCCTCAACCCTAATCAGGTCATAGACTCATTCCTCAACTAAGTTCTGAGACAAGGAATTGGCCAGATGGGGTCACTCCTTCATCCTACCCTGTTCCCTCTAACTTCTCCAGTAGCTGTAGGACTGGTTGCACCTGGAACTGAGAGTTAGGAAGTATACTAGTTTTTGTTGTTGTTCTTTTACATTCCTGTTTTCATATTAGGTATTAATTATATAAGGTAATAAATTTCATCTTGGCAATTCAGTACATGCACATAACATCTTTTGACCACTTTCATCCTATTATCCCCTCCTCCTTCCCTGGTCCTTTACCTCTTCATAGTACTTCACTTTTCACTCATATGTCTTTGGTTTTGTTATGTTTTGTTTTGTTTTCTAGTTTCTACTTATGAAAGGAAACATGCAATACTTGTTTGAGTCTGACTTATTTTGCTTAACATGATAATCTCCAGTTCTGTCTGTTTTCCTGCAAATGGCATAAGCTTTCTTTTAGCACCACTGAGTGTATATACAGCGTTGTCCATTTTTCCGCTGACAGGCACGTAGGCCAGTTGCACTATGTGACCATTGGGAATGGTATCGTGATTAGCAAGGCTGAGTTCAGTTTGCTTCTTTCAGGTATATACCAAGGACTGGCGTGGCTGAATCATGAAGTTACTCTGTTTTCAGCTTTTTGAAGGACCTCATACTGGTTTCCAGAGTGGCTGCACTAATTNACATTCTTACCAGCAGTGTCTAAGGATTTGTTTTCTGTCTTGGATTTCACTGTGACATGTTAATATATAGGTGTCATTATATTTTATGTTTTTCTGTTGATAGTCATTCTGAGTAGGATTAAATGAAATATCAATGTAGTTTTGATGTGCATTTTCCCTATAGTTAAAGATGTTGAACACTTTTCATATATTTGTTAGTCATACATATACATACATATTTCTTTTGAGAACTATCGAGTCAACTCATTTGCCCATTTACTGATCATATTTCTATCTAATTACTTTGAGTTCTAATTACTATCTAATTACTTTTGTTATCTAATTACTTTGAGGTCCGGGTATCAGTCCCCTCAGGTTAAATTCTTTCCTATTCTTTCCTCTCTGTCTTTACTATGGTCATTGTTTCTTTGGNTGCAGAGAAGCTTTTCAGTTTGNTATACTCTGATTGTCAGTTCTTGCTATTACTTCTTTAGCTGTTAGAGGCCTTTTCAGAAACTCCTTCCCTGTGCCATGTCTTGAACAGTTTCGCCTATAATTTTCCTCCAGTAATTTCAGTTTCAGGTCTTTGGATCTTTGATTCATTTTGAATTGATTTTTCCACAGAGTGAGAGGTAGATGTCTCATTTTAATGGATCTCCAGGTTCCCCAGAATTATTTATTAAAGAAGTTGTCTTTTCTCCAATATGTTTTTGAAANCTTTGTAAGGAATCACATGGCTGTAAGAGTGTAGGTTTATTTCTGAGTCCCCAATACCATTGGTCTACATATCTGGTTTTGTGCCAGTACCATGATGGCCATGTCACTATGACCAGTACCATGATGGCCATGTCACTATGGCCAGTACCATGATGGCCATGTCACNATGGCTCTATAGTATAATTTGAAATCAGGTGTTGTGATACCTCCAACATTGTTCTTTTTGCTTTGGATTGCTTTAGCTCTTCTTGGTCTTTTGTATTTACCCGTGCATTTTAGGATAATTTTGTTCTATTTATGTGAAAACTGACATTGGGAGTTCTATAGGGATTGTATTGAACATGTACATCATTTAATAATACAGACATTTTTATAATATTAAATGTGTCAATTCATAAACATGGGAGTTCTTTCAATTTTCTAGTGTCTTCTTTGACTTCTTTCTTCAGTGTTTTAGTTTTTAACCATAGAGTCTTTCTTCTTTTTTTTGTTTTGTTTTGTTTTGTTTTTGTTTTTCTGAGACAGGGTTTCTCTGTGTAGCTTTGCGCCTTTCCTGGAACTCACTTGGTAGCCCGGGCTGGCCTCGAACTCACAGAGATCCGCCAGCCTCTGCCTCCCGAGTGCTGGGATTAAAGGCGTGTGCCACCACTGCCCGGCCTGAGTCTTTCTTCTTGATTAAGTTTATTTCTAGATTTGTTTGTTGTTTGCTTGTTTTGAGACAGGGTCTCTCTATGTAGCCCTGGCTGTCCTGGAGCTCTCTATGTAGACCAGGCTGACCTGGAACTCCGAGATCCTCCTGCCTCTGTCTCCCTGGTGCTGGGATGTGCCACTGTGCCTGACATCCTAGATTATTTTAAGCTATTGGAAATTAATTTTCTTCTTAATTCATTTCTCAGGGAGTTTGCTATTGGTATATAAGAAAACTTGGAGATCTAATATTAACAGCCAAAACCATAGATACTGAATGATGATGTCCACAAACATCTTGATTTTCATCTGCTGTGTACCTAGACTATTACCTGACAAGGATTAGTACACACTTGTAAGTTAAATCCTACTGAATTCATAAAGTCAATAAATTCCTTGGAGTTACTGTTTAGCCATTTTAACCACATCTTAATCTATTTTCTATCAGAGACTAGGTGATTAATAAAGCTTCATTCTGCTTATTGTTCTGGAGGCGGCAGATTCCAAGGTTTAGGAACTGCTTCTGCCAGACTGTTCTTGTTCATTGGAAATTTCTGCAGAATCTCAAGCTGGCACTGGCATTATATGGCAAGAAGGATGCTCACAAGAGACAGACCCAAACTAGTGTTTGGAATAGATCCACTCTCAAAATAACCCATTAATCCAGTCATTCTCAACCTGTGGATTGTGACGTCTTTGGGAGTTGAATGACCTTTTCACAGGGCTGGCCAAAGCCCATTGGAAGACAAGGATATTTACATCACAATTCATAGCAGTAACAANATTACAGTTATGAAGTAGCAACAAAAATAATTTTATGGTTGGGGTCATCACAGCATGAGGAACTGTATGAAAGGGTCACAGCATTAGGAAGGTTGGGAACTACTGCATTAACCCCTTAATCCATGAATGGATTAGTTCTTGAGGGCTGGGTTCTAATGGCCCANTTGTTTCTTAGGGCTTGTCTCTTTAACTCCTCAGAATAAGAATTAAACATGCAGAGTTTGGGTGGGATATTGAAACTATGGTAGCNCATAGTTTGAGCTTGACTAAATTTAGACAGAAATCACAATAAAGTTTGAGAGAGCATATCTTAAAACATTCAGCACACCAAATTTGCAGGAACAAAACCACTCAGACCATAACAGAGGAGGAAAGGCAAGCAACGACTACAGTGGAAGTTCACCTCTGAAAAATTCCTCACACTAAAAATACTATAGCTAAAGATTCCTCACATTAAAAAATACTATAGCTAAAAAATTCCTCATATTAGAAAATACTATAACTAAAAAAATTCCTCANATTAAAAATATAGCTAAAAAATTCCTCACACTAAAAAATACTATAGCTAAAAGATTCCTCACATTAAAAAATACTAGAGCTAAAAAAATCCACACATTAAAAAATACTATAGCACTAATGTGTCTTTCGTGGAAACTCTGAATGCTTTTGCCCTAGAAATAGGAATAAGACAAAGATGTACAATCTATGTTCTCACATCTGTTCAGCATCTCAGTGGGAGCCATAGACAGTGCAATAGGGCAGGAAAAATAAATGTAAGGCATAGACAGACAGACAGACACACATACACACAAAGAGAGAGAGACAGAGATAGACACACATACATAGAGANAGACAGACAGACAGAGATAGAGACATAGACACAGAGACAGGAAGGTAGCTAGTGCTTACTAATAGATTTTCTATGTAAGAAGTTATGAAATAACCCTTATTAGCAAGTTTGCTGGTTGTGAGGTCACCATACAAAAAATCATTTGTTATTTCTATATTATAATAATGTACAACTGGAAATGGAAAATTTTAGATATATAGATTAGCTCCCCNAAGCAAAAGATTGGACATACAGCTGATTCTAGAAAATTCCACATGCCAAAAAATACCATGCAGTTAATGTCGTATCATNTGTGGGATTGGGAGCACTAGGTTGAACAATAGAACAGTGATGAAAGAAGTCAAGAAATCTGTGATTAAAAGGAAACCCACACTCGTTCATGGACTGGTTGACTCAAAACAATAGAGGTGTCAGGTCTTCCGAACTGGTCTGTAGGTTTAATACAATTTTCATCAAAACATCACCAGAACTTTACTCAGGTAGGTCAGATAAACTGGTTATAAAATTTATGCCAAAGTCAAAGGGATGAGACCTAAAATAATTTTGGAAAATAAGAAGAAAATTGGGGAAATCATACTGTTATTCTAACACGGTTAGTTAAACCAGTATAACAATAATGAAAGGCCCAACACAAATCAATGAAGCAGAAAAGTGATCCCAGAAATAAACTTGCAAAAATGTGCCCAGCTGACNCTTGACAAAGGTGCATTCAAAGAAGAAAGTATATTCTTTTCAGTAGGTGATATTGGAATAGCTGGACATTATAAGTCAAAAAAATAACCCCCCTGGTCCAAACATTACATTTTATAATGATGATGATGATAATAATAATAATAATAATAATAAGAAGAAGAAGAAGAAGAAGAAGAAGAAACAACCCACTAAGTCCAAATGGATCACAACTATAAAGGAAAAAAACAAAATATGAAACTTTAAGGAAAAAAATTCTTAAAAGAAAAGATGTTTCACTTTATAAAAAAATAAACCTTTTTCTTTATGAAAGACAAAAAAATGAACCAGTAAGCTGCAGAGTAGACGGCAAGCATTGCAGGTCACCTCTCTGATACATCTGCACTCATATCCAGAATATATAAAGAACTTTTAGAACCCAATAGTAGGCAGACAAACTACCCGACTTCTAGGTAGACAGTTGTTTACTGTCTGTATGTAACAGTATGTAACAAAGGAAAACAAAGACATGAAAAGATGTTTAACATCAG